>VNJR01012663.1:0-23562 GCA_008042585.1 Drosophila punjabiensis | reverse complement strand
CGGTCAAAATTTATTTTATTTATTTACTTCATGTGACGCCTCCTTTTCTTAATAAAGGCTGGTTGTTAAATTTGTTTCGTCCGCTCCTGCAATTGCAGCACAGCAATCGTAACTACGAAAAAAAAAAAATATAGATATATACATATATACATATATATATACATAAATAAATAACTATTAATTATTTACTAAAAACTTAATTTTAGAAATGTCTTTGATTTCATGACCTATAATTTAGTTCTAGACTTAAGCAAATAGAATTGCTAAACCTGGGAATAGCACACTGTCTGTAAATTATGAAACATTGTACATTCATAGCTCCAAAACTAAAATATTTAAATCTGGGTCCATTTTTTCTGAG
Source organism: Drosophila punjabiensis (assembly GCA_008042585.1). NCBI lineage: Eukaryota > Metazoa > Arthropoda > Insecta > Diptera > Drosophilidae > Drosophila > Drosophila punjabiensis. The sequence goes on along the minus strand of VNJR01012663.1, from coordinate 23,201 downwards.
GGTTTGCACTCCTATGATTGCCTCATAAAAAAGTCACATTGTATTTAGAATATTTCAACATTATATTCGACCGTTTTTATAGAAAAATCATCTCTCCGGGTCCTTTTTTGGTCACATTCAGGCCTGCTCCGGTTCTCGAAATTTGTTTTCGATTTCGATTTGGCCAAAAGCTTTCGATTTCGATTTTCACTGCTCCGGTTCTCGAGTAATTTTTGGTATCGTTTTGTTATAGGAATGTTTAATATTTTTTGTTGCTTAAAGAACTGTCGTTGTTGGTTTAAATTGTTGGCAGAATGCTAAAAAGGGTTTAAACTGTTAAATTATTTGTTGTAGGAGCCAAATAAGGGCGGCAATTGCTTATTTAATTCATTTATTTACATAAAGATGCCAGCTTGCATGCAGTTTCATTTCCAGTTGTCTCAATTAAATTTCAACAGCTCTTTTATCATTTACTTTATAAAATTAGCTAGATTTATTAACTAAAACATTATTGAACCTTCATTGTACAATATTTTTGCTAATGTTTGCATTTAATAAGTATTTATAGCTGAGTGTTTCTTAGCGACTGGGGTCAGAAATAAATTTTTTATAAAATAACTACGTGCCAGAATTATCTTGTGGTGATGTGGAATAAACATCAATAGACCACTGAGCATCCTATTTTTTTCCTTAGCAAATATCATCTGATTTGATGAGAAAAAAGACATTTACTTTTCATTCGGCCAGATAAAGGTGGCCGTTTTGCAAATCGAACCCGGCTTACGATTTCGAGAACCGGAGAACCAATTCCCGTTTTCAAACTCGAAATCGAAAAAGCTTTTCGATTTCGAGAACCGGAGCAGGCCTGATTATTTTTAAATTGTGAATGTTCTAAAATGGTGCTAGAAATCGCTCATTTGTTTATTGTTTGCTGAGCTTTTGCATTACGTTAACGTTCACACGTAGTGCGATACGTTGTTGTTCATTTAGAGTGACCAGCTATTGTGTTGGAGAAAACTCGTTATTTCTATGGCGAGCCTCAGCATTTTTAAAAACCTGGCTATTAACAACAACCGCGGCTAAACAAGTTCAAATTAGTGTGACCAAGATTTGTTTCTTGGAGTTACATTTTCTACATTCTACATTTTGGGGTCGAATTCTTTTTACATTTTACTTTGATTTCTCTATTAGAGTGACCGTTCTGTCGCGCGGTAAACTCACCTCGACAACAGTGCTGCCAATTTGGATTTTTTCCCGTCAAAACTGGTGAAGGTGAAACAAATATTAACAACAACCACGACTAAACAACACGGCGAATAAACAACAACTAAACAAAAAATAAATGTTGCCGCGTTCGGACGTGTGCCGCGGATGAACGCCACTTCGTAATTGGCACGGTAAATTATAAATAAGTACAAGAAAAGTGAACAGTATTTATTTAAGGTTGCGTTCGGATTAGTGCGTGGCTCCCATAATCTTTAATTTGTTTCCAATCGTGTTAAATTGAAATTACTGTGAAAATATTGCACCTGTTTAATAATGAAAATTATTGTGAATTGTCGGCGGTCTAATTATTGTGTGTGTGTGTGTGTGTGGGTGTGGGCTGTCTTGTTTGCTGTGTGTGTGTGTTGAGTGAGTGCCGTTTTTATTTCGTTGGAAAACTGAAGAGGAAAATTGTGAATAAACACAGAAATTTCAGTTTGTTGCACATTTTACAACAGAAAAGTTATTACTAGCTGCTCAATACCAGTTTAAACAAATACATATACAAGGGGCAGCCAGCCACAACAGCGGCTGTCGCTGATGGCCAACGGCAAAAACAACAAAAACAACTACAGTTCTAACAACAGTACACAAACAACAAACACGTTTTCCGTTCCTTTTTTTCTACTTCGCGTTTTCGCCTGCTTGTGTGTGTGAGATGCTGTGTGAGAGGGTGTGAGTGTGTACGTGTTGCTCGTCTGCGTATAGAAATTTCTAATGATTTTTGGTTGTGTTCCCCTGAAAAAAGCAGCTCCAAACAACAACAACAACTATTGGGACTCTATTGAGAGTGCGTGATTTTCGTAGCCAGCAAATGTCAATTTTTTCGAAAAAAAAAGCCACTGCTAAGGAAATAAAATTTGTGTGGTGAGTATTTAAATAATTAGTTTTTTAAGTTGTAAATTTAAATAATGCCAAGAATGTTGTGTTAAAAGTTATTAGGTTGTGTAAATCGAAGATATTGTATTTACATATTGGTGGTTATATTTAACACAACATTAATAAACAAAGTTAAAATATTTTGTATCTATTATAATTTATAGTCTTAATTTTATGATTAGCTTATTTATTATTAAAAAATACGTTGTATTATATGTATATTCCTTAGCAATTGGAATAGTTTATCTATTTAATATCTTTGAATAATAAAAATGAAATCTTTACAATCTTTAATTTTAATTTTCCTCAGACTATGGGCCTAATATTCTACAAGTACTTACTGATGTACTTGTTTCCTCCAAATTATGAATATTTACTTAAAATATAAAATTTTTTATTGTTTTTTGTAGTCAAATTAATATTTCTATATACAGACACTTTTAAATGTTTGCTTTTTAATCGTCAGGTAATGGTGAACACTTCAGAAAATTAATAGATCCATAGCTAATATATGCACATTCCTTTAAAAGGTATTATTTTTTCAGGTTTAAGCTTTAATAGATTCCATCATTATGTTATACTTCGACGATTCGTCCAAAGATTCCACAGTTTCGTGTTTTGAGTGTTCCCCCAACTGCCAATACCTTACGAATATATTTTTAAACATTTTTCACACATTTGACATGAGTGCCTGCCTGCCTGTTCGTCTTATTTTCCACCGACATTTTCACTTTGCATGCCAAAAAATATCGTCAGCACTTAAACTAGCTGCGTTTAGGCGCCTGGCCATTTATTTTTGATATCATCGTCATCACCTGAGCAACAGGTTTTTAGTTAATAAGAGATGAAGAAACGAAGAAAAAATGGCTAAATAATAATCAAAAGAAAAAATCCATCATTGGAAAGTTGATTTGATTGCATTTGCGGAATGCAGTTGCCAGGGTTGCCTAGTTGTGCGACAGGGCGACGCATTTTTCGCCAGCGGAGCACTTGGCTAATATTTCAGACCTCTTCATGCTTCATTTGATTTTCGAGCGGCGGCCCCAGCCGGGCCAACTTTCGCAACAAATCCGCTGACAAGGGCGATTGGATTCGACTGTATCGGATCGGATGGGTTGCTGGGTGTGATAGTTTAAGTATAGTATGGAATCCGATGGGATGGAATAGGAGAAAGGCATTCGAATTGACCGGTATTGATTACACACCCGTCGACACTCTCCAACTTAAATGTCTGTGTCTTCTTTAGAAAACTTTCCTAACTTGAACCTAGCCAGCTGAAAAGCCTGAATTTTGCACGCATAAAAAACGTATACTAAAAAACTATTAGCAAATTTAAACAATTCACAATATTGGAAAAGAGTCTTAAAAATTTGAGTAATTTTTCTTTCGGGATAAAACATATATTCATATGTCTTTTAAGGGTTTTAGTGCTATTTAAATTCTCATCTTGAATAAGTTAAGTCTGTTCTCTTGTAATATATAAAGTGCCCTAAATACCCTTTTGCATGTTAGTTTGATAATTTAATTTAAATTTTTAATTTTTTCAAGTGTAGGGTGGCGACATTCGAAGGTTTCCCGGTGGCCACAAGCTTTTTCCGCTCTCTGTTTCTAGTGCCACCCACTACAGACGTAATAAATCGCTCCGGGTGACAGTTTCTCAAGTGGTTGGCAACTTTTTGCTGCAATTGGCAGCAGGGAGAGTGGGGGCCTTGCGTGGGAGCGCGGCGTTCGGGGACATTACACAATTATCCAAAGGCATTTCCCCAAGCGGATAAATTTTTCCAAGCTCCATACATGAAAATCAATTCCTTCCCTCTTACAGCTAACCCGCTAGCACAGAAAAAAAGTTTTTATTACTATTTTCATATTCGAATGGTTTGTCCTACCTAATTATTCGTTGAGTATCAACATATTCCTTTTTTTGACAACTAGAAAACTTTCAAGATATATATTAAGAAACAAATAAATAATTTAAAATGGTAATATTTTTTCCCGTGTATTTCCCTCCTCTATTGACGTTGGTTATTTTCTTTGCCGTCTGTTTTTCGCCGTTTCTTTCCGCTGCTGCTGCTGTTTTGTTTATGCTTTTCCCATCTTATTGTTTTTGCGCGCCTCGTGCGTCAATTTATGTGAGTTCAGTTCGCCTGCAAGACGGAAGCGCTTCTTAATGATACAAATAATAGTAGCCGCAGCCAGCGGCAGCTGGAAAACCCGAGGAAAAAGGGTGCCCCGGCAGCTTTTTGCATTTTCCCTCGCACCCCAGCACCCACCATTCCGCTCCACGGAAAACTCTCCTTGGAAAATTGGCGCCGCTGCTGCTCAAAACTCGTTTGCCGCATAATGTCCAAAGTTGCAATTTTCATTTTTTATGGCCATTTGTCGTGGAGTTGTTTTTGGTTTTTTTTTTTTTTTATTTCTTAGCTGCTGTATTTTTTACATTTCAATTGAAAGTGTTTGCAATGCCCGGTTTTTGCACTCCTGAAACATTTTTTCTGGAAGTTGAGGTAATCAGAATTATATGGAAGGAAACGCTTCATTTACATAAAATCTTTTTAGTATTATGCAAATTGAAATTTTTACAAATACTGGGAGCCAGAGTACTCGAAATTCCGCGATTTATACTGGCATTACCCATGAAATTCGTGAGTTGAGTTATAATTAACCTACAAGACTTTTCGATGCCATTCGAACAATTGATTTTTTGTAACTTAATATATATCATTTAGAAATTTGAAATAATTGTTTTAAACTTCGTTTGGGATCTTCCCTTCTTTGGGGCACCTTGTATGGGGATTTCGCAACAATTTCTGGTTTACACTCCGGTCTTTCATAACCGACCACAAGCACTTGCCACTGCCAACACCGTATTACCACCGCCATCGTTTTCTGGGCCCAGTTTGGGCTTGTCTCTTACCTGTTCCACCACCAAGCACAAGTGACACTTGTGCAATTATTGTACAAAATGTTTATTGTCCACTCCGGGAAGCGGCTGTGTGTGTGAAGTACGGCAGAGTAGAACCCACTTGGACGGTCGGGTTGTTGCTGCGAAGCGAATTGTTTTATTTCACTGATGTTTCATGCTTTTCGTGGCTGTCTTTTGCCGACGTCACCGGCTCCGAAACAATGTCGGGCTATTTAGTGAAAATGCTCGGTGTGCGGCGCGTCGCTTCTCGTCGCGGTAGCAGAGCTCGCTTATTAACTTACCTGTTATTCCAACCATTTTCAGTTTTCACACGCACGCAGGTCTGGAAAATGGAAAATGCACTTGCCTGTGGATTAGTTCGCCCTCGCTGGGATTTCTTTGTCCGTCCCGCTTTCCTCAATGAACACGAACGGAAATGCCTCGGGGGGTGATTTCTTTTCAGACGTACAGTTGCAATACACTTGGAAAAACAGTTGGTACCCTTTTACCGATAGGTTGGTTTGCAAACTTGTAAATACTTTACTATAAGTATTAGACTTTTTCTTATGCTATATAATTGTATTATGTTATTTATATTATGCTATAAAATTGTATTATAAAGAAATAATCAATCAGACGCACAAAGTTTCGTAATTTTTTCTTGTGTCTCATGATGTTTTCTTGGCCTAAAAAAGGGATGTTGCCTAGAACTGTTTCTTTTTTGGTCCCTTTTGAATTTTGAGCTAAGGCGTACACAATTTGAGCTCCTATCAAGATCTGGTAAATTGACGGCGCCCCAGTGACTATTTATTAGTTCGTATTCGTGGATATACTGTATAATTAAAATGCAGCCTGAATGTTACCTTCGGTCTCTTGGGTTCAGCCGGCTGCTTATCATTAAAGCGTGATTAGTTTCGAAGCTTGATTTAATGCGTCGCCTTGAGAGAGGGGATTTATTCGATTTTTAATGAGTTGGACTTGTTGGTTCCTAATCAGAGCGGCGATCGTGTTATTAGCGTCTCTTTGAGTTAATAGTTATGATCTTGAAGAGATTACAATTTGCCATAGGAAATCATCCATGGAATTAAACTGAACTTGTTTATTTAATTACTCAATGTATGCCACTAATAGAAAATTACAAAAACATAAACATTTCGCTTATCGCAGCTGTGATGCTTCCTTTGGGGCTGCACGACTCCCCTCGGACAATTGTCAAATGTGGTTGCGGGGTAGCTTTAATTTTGCCAGCCACCCACTCAAAGGATACATTCCTAACGCATCACATACATATGTATATGTGCGTGAAGAAATTGTATATAGGTGCCATGTATATAAAATACAAACTGTTGACCTAGCTCCAAGAGCACTGGCAGAATTAATTGCCACAGGCAGTTGTTGTGTGTATAACGCGCAAAAGTTGAGAGTTGGTTCGCTTCTGTATACAAATTTGTGTACACACAGCGCTGTTCAGGCCTTACAGCGGCAGGATAACAGAGCTTTAAAATGCGCAGAAGAAAGGAACTACTCCTTATATAAATTTAGAATTGTTTTAGTACTTATTGAATTAATCAGTTACACGATTAATGTAATGTAATGTAATGTTCAAACACATAACATGTTAAGTTTTCCATTTTTAATTGAAGCAACATATATGTACATTTAATATTGAATTTAAACTTGTGTCTGACCAAGTTTTCCCCATTCTTCTTGGACTCTAGAGAATACGTTTGATAAAAATGCCAAATCCACCATCTTTAAATCGGACTTCGAAAGAGAACTGTTTTTGAATATTTAAATATATTTGAAGTAATACACAGCACAGAAATTTAGGTTATTTTCATTTTGATGTAACACTTTAGCCTCCCCTAACCACCCGAGAAACCTATCCCAACCCCCGCCTGTTAGCCTGCTAACAGAGCAGTTAGGGGATGGGAACCAACAGCTGTTCCCCGTTCGGGGCGTCGCTCCCGAAGCAGAAAAACGAGTGCAACGAAGTTATGTACCTACTCCCAAACCCTGCAGCAGGGACGTCAGCTTGTGACCTATATATTTCATGTACACATATACCCGTATATATGTACCAGAATATATTGCAAAGTTTTAGGTGCTTGCCAAATGTCCCAAGTATGCATGGCAATGGCTTTCGATGTTCCTGTTTGCCCAACTTCAGGACGAGCCTCAGTCGGCTTGGGGGGGCCTTATCAGTTGGCCCGAATGCTTCCGTCTCGAAAAATGGCTCAGTTCTTTTTGCGGCCTTAACGCGTCAAGTTGGGCTCTGGTATATAAGTCGGTTCTGTCGAGAAATAAATGACGGAAAACTCGTGAATTTTTAATGTATTACGCCAGGCATAAAACCAGGTTGAAGTGAGTGGATAAACGGGATGAGATGTGAGCAGATATCAAGATGTGCACAGCATCCCCAAAGGTAGATACATTTTCCACTTTGAGTGCTAAATAAATATTTAGACTACCCTTTGCCAGGCCCTGTCTGGGTTATCTTTATTCTGTCTTTATTTCTCCCACCTTTGTTTCTGCGATCTCATTTAAATACTGCAATTATTAGCACCTCGCAACCTTCAGGCGGTCTTATCAGCTGTGTATATGCATATACACTTTTTACCCGACTGTCCAGTCACCCATTTATGCAAATACAGAGCTCTGATTGCACCTCGAACTGCGCCTCAATCGGATTCTATATGTGTGCTTACGAAATACGAGAGGGCGCTTGATTAGAGTCAACAGAGGCGGCAGGCTAGACATATAGACTGGGTCCATATATAGTACCTATAATGCAGCGTCAACGTTTATCAGCAATTATCAAAAGAACGTCAAGTTGTCTATTTGTTTAGCGGCACAACGCCCCAAGCTCTCCTCTCAGGTGAAATAAAAACATTTCTCTGTTTACATTTTTGTAGCAATTAAGTTTCTTATTTGTTTTTCGTTTTAGGCTTTTGTTAACAAAGTCAATATTGTTTGGAGTGGAACACAAAGGTGCAACAATTGGAAATCAAGCGGCAAATGCTGGGCAGAGCCTGTAATATGCACTTATAATTTTTGCACTGTTGGTTTTTACAATTATTGCTGATTTTTATCCACTAACTTTAAGATATATTGAAATTTTATTTACGTTTCAATAGTTAATATGGATTCTATAAATTTGGAATGAGTGCTTTTCTGTGTGCGTTTGATAAGTTTGATATATACTGTGTATAAATATTCCTATCGCATTGCCAATAATTGAATTCGTGCGCTATCTCTGTGAAAGAATTTGGCGAAAATATTTCGTTGTTCTTAGTTAATTTATGGGCTAGTGGTTGACCGACATTCCTCGAATGCTACGTAAAATTTCCAGGAAGGGGAACAGCTCGAAGCGATTAGCCAAGAAGTGCAATAATAAAACTGACCAAAAATGATATCAATCAAATTGTCCGGCCCTCTTGCAGTGTAATTAAAGCATTGAATTGGGGCCTAAGTTATTGCTGGCCATTATGTCCACTGTTTTTTTTCTTTTTGGTGCTGCGAAGGTCAATTGGGACGGGGGGCTGGGGGCCACATGTCAAAGTCGATTTAGAGGGAACCTTAAAACCAGATCCCCCACGAGAGACCTTCGCATTCGGTATTTCGGGCCTTTATCCGCTATCTAGCTGCCATGTTAATTAACGCATAATTTTCAGGCCTGTCGTACGCTTTTTGTTTTATTTTTGCTTTTTAATTTTTGATAAATGGGTTCGGGTTACTTCACAGTTTCGACGAACAGTGACCGATCTTTGGGGTTCCGATTACCGAATTGATATTGTATATACTTTTGTATACAGAGTGTCCGAGAGCAATTGTTTGCCAACTTCTCGTATCGTACTCAGCGCAAATAAACACTTTCCTACTTAATAGAGATTTTATTTTGCTTAAATGCAACAATTTCTCTCTCTGGGAAAAGATTTCACTTTTATTTCTTTGGAGCCAGTTTGCTCGCCGCTGCGGTTGCTTTTGGCTTTGGCTGCCACGCGAAAAGCCAGGCAACTCGAATAAATAAAATAAATGGCAGTGGAATTGTCTGTCTGCCTTGTGAATGTGGATGTTGCAGTCGCGACTAACAAACTAAAATTCATCCGATCAGATGGGAAGTTTTTCTCTCCATTATTTTGTGGTTTTTCAGCTCCCCAGAGACTGTCCTACCATAGATCTACTGCTAATTGACAGAGTGCTAGGAAAAGAGAAATATACAAGGCAACAATTGAGTTTGTAGGAAATGTAACTTAAAGATTTCCTCTCAGTACTTTCTCAAGACTGAGTTAGAATAGAATTATCGGCAATCAATACATTAAACAAATGCAAAAGAATAATTTATAAAGAGCTCACTATTACGTGTTTCTCTTTTATGTAAAGTAAACTTCAGTTACTAAAACCATTTTAAAACCACCTTAATACTTTTATGAAGCATTTAATTTAATTAATATTGCCGTAGTTATTACTCAAGACATTTTACAATCTTACTGCAGTTCTTCTAAGGGATTCATAATCATTTGGAGGAGCCATAAAGTGATTTCCATCGCTACTATCTAGGCCCAGCTCTCTTACCAAAACTGGAAAACGCACATATTTTACAGCCTTAAGCCATTTGCCAAGATCCAACACCTCGAGCCAGGCAAAAACATTTCCTTCCTCCGGGCTGAATTGCGGCCCCCAAAGGGCAAGGGAAAAATGCTTGAGGAAAATTTAAATGAAATCGTGTTCAAGCGGAAAATGCACTCAGAGTTAAGTGGAGTTTGGCGAGGAAAAGGGGGTGGCGTGGTGGTGGAGGAGTAGTGGTATCTAATAAAATGCACATTATTGCGAATTCGTTATGGCCAAGAGTGCGGCTGGCTCTTGGCTCAAATCCGCTCGCCTTGATGCGGGCCTTACAATTTGGTGACTTCGCTTCAAGCAGCTCCAGAGAGTGGAGCTCGGATCGGGTTTTCGGAGCGGCCTTCACCTCGCCGGGGAAGCAGTGTTGCGAAGCGACGATTGCCCCAATGTGACGACAGATGTGCTCTGTCTTGGCTGCCAAGGAATTCGCGCAATTTGCAGCAGCAACATCAACACGAGCAGCAGCAGCAGCAACAGCTAAGGCCACAGCAACCATCAACTGGGAGTGACTTACGCGCATGCCCAGCAACGAGTTTTGTGGCAGACGAAAATTGCTGCCTCCAAAGTAAACAAACTTTTCATTCACTCACACCTCCACCTTTACCTCTTTCTCTCCCGATAAAGTCGGAATTCCATAAGTTCAAGCACTTGGAAAAGTATAGCTAAACTAGCAAGTGGATGTAAATTGATATGACAAAAGTATATAGCTTTGAAGCAAAAGAGATTCTAGTCTAGTGAAACATCTTAATGATGTTTTAAAAAATATGTTTCAACAATATATGTTACTAATTTCTAAATATAATATGCCTTTTATAGGTTAATATTACTTTTTATAAAGTATATTATAAATAAATAAACTAGCTTCGTTTCGTAGAGTCCCAGAAGTACCATGTTGCCCATGTTGCACTCTCTTTTCTTTTTCTGTTCGCGCCTGGCTGCAAAAGCCGGTTGTTTGTTATTAGTTGGCCCCCAGACAATGTTGGCCATGTGTGCGGGTCTCGGTATGTGTGCGCGTTTGTTGGCCTTTTGACGTCTCCCTTGCCTGTGTTCACCGCTCCTCCACCGCCCGGCCCCTGGCCATGTACCGCTCTTCATCCTGCTGGCGTTGTTGCAAGTTCAGTGACTGCTGCAGTCTGCAATCTGGCGGGGCCTTACACCGAAGCTTGCAGCCTTCGATCACAATCAGTTTACGCTTTGCTTACAAAATTGAATGACCAGCCATTGATCATCATCATCATCGCCGTAGCAGCCGTCGTCGAGGCGGGGGGACGACCACTCCCCGGTTGGCAGCTGCTTTGCATTGACCAACACTGTCAAAGGTCTTTGAGCCAAGTTAACCAAATGGTCAATTTCCGCTTGCGCCCATCCATAAAATCAACAATCATGAGTTATTTATAGACTCACCCAACTGAAAGTTGGGGAGACCTGTGCAGCTTATCAGGCCGTAGTCTTTGTGGAACCTGACATAGTTTGCTCACTCAATCACTCAGACCTGCGTGATTAGTTAGGGCACCACCTCGGATGTTAACTGGTTGTGGGGTCTTAACCAGCTTAGGACACACTATAATGAAGGCCTTTTGTCAACGATACAAACACAATGCATTGCTTTGTCATATGTGGGTTCGCAATCATGGCAAAATTACTTTATCTGAAGTGCAAGATTAGGAAATAAGTTTCTGGGGGCCCCCGTAAATAGGGAACAGCTCTAGAGCTCATCGGGTTTTACTGAATTCAATTTAGTTAAAAATTTGTGCTAGTGTTTAGTAATAATTTAAAGTTATAGGTAATTGTATTGTAAACCCCGCCACAAGCGAAGTTTGAAGAACTTGAAGAGCATTTCAAGTTTTCTCTATTTAGTTTCCTGCAATAAATAAGATATATTCTGCAAGCTATGTCGGTCATAAAATATAAATTAAAGATAGGAGTTCGTTTGTTCGTAGTTAGTTTATTCACCGTAAAATACCACATACAGGCATAATTTACAGTTCTTGCATTAGCTTCTTGAGCTCGTAAATAAAGAAAGGCCAAGAACCATGTTATCGACAATTGCGCCAATGAAAGCCAACTATATAATGGTAAAGTGCAATTGTAAAGCTGTAAATTATAGTATGGAAAGCTACGGCAGACAAGAGAAAACATTTGTCCATCAAGCCAAAGGCAACAGCAATAGCAAAAGCCAAATGCACTTGACATTCTGCGCCTCTTTGTTCCATGCAGCTTTCGTCTCGATGAGCTTGCAATGTCATACATTTGTTTTGACTTAATGGCTCGGCTGTTCTTCTGGGTCTGCTATTTGTGTAGTTTTATTTTTGTTATTCTTCTCAACAGAAATAAAAATAAAAATAATAACAAAGCAGCGCCGGGAACAACTTTCAACTCGTCATCGGTGGGTTTGTCTGTATTTGCTTTCGTCTTATTTAGACACAATTAGTAATTTTGTCACGGATTTTCCCCCGACTTCTGTAATTGTTTGCATTTTTGTAAAGCGTTTTCTAATTTGTATGCCTACCTGGGCATTCGGTTCTTTGATTAACTTTTCATACATACATTTAGGGGGCTTGTGGTTGTATGAATAAAGACGGACAGCGACGGACACAATCGGTTCATTCTACGTTCATTCTTCTGGTGAAAATGTCTCGTTGGCTTTATGGATTTTTGATGAACGAAGAAAGTCTCTCTAGACGCCTGACCATACTGCCCAGGTTCCCCCTCCTCCAGGTACGTGCCATTGAATTGGGTCTTGACTGAGTTATTTGGTTATAGAAAGTTGGTTTTTCATTCTGTCAATTAAGTTTGGAAGTGCTTCCAAGAGGGGGAAAGTGTTCTGTCAAGCGAATTGCATAATCCTAAAAAATTAAATATTAAGAAGTCGATTGAGAATAGCCTATGTTGCATTAATGGGGTTTTTTTTGCCAAATAACTACAAGTTTCTTCGCTGGTGTTCTCATCCATCTTCCTCTTGAATTGCATTTATTTCAGCACGGCTCGTTGGTTTTTTACGATCAATTAGGTAAATGATCCCAGCCCTTTGAGCTGACATCACTCACTCAGCGTTTGATCTTCAAATGAATACAATATCTGTATATTGGATGGATCTGCGGGTAGATCGCTGTGCTGTCTAAAATTTCCTCAATCAGTTCGCGTGCGTTAGAGATGTTTCTGTGCGTTTTAATTGCATATTTATTAGCAACTGGCAATTGAAATAAATTGCACGGCCACACGAATCTTTGGTCCGCGAATTCGTTTAATTCTGCTTTTCACATTGGCGCTGCGCTGCGCTTCCAGATACAAGATACATCTTCGCTTTGGCGCCATGCGGGCAATAAAAATGTTTATTTTAGTACACCGAAATGACGACGACCAAGTTTTGTTCATCTTAATTGAAACGGCCTAAGAAGACTTGGACCGAGGTGGATCGGTGTGGGTTGGGGATGGGAATGAGAATGGGAATGGGAATGGGAAAACGGCCCCAATAAAGCGACAGAAACCGAAACCGCGAAGAAAAAAATATTTCTTTGCAGATTTGTCGAGAATTTTGGCATTTGCCTGGCTTTAGCCCGTGGCAATTTGATGAATAGTTCATCCCATTCTCCTTCTTCTTGAAGAGTGGTCCTCATCAATTTTAATTGTTTGAGAACGAACCGATCCAACAGCAAGGCTTTCAATCATTATTGATTTGCCTACAGATACTTATCTCGGCGACTCTATCGACCCTGCTGCCTGCATAATTTTCTGTAATTTGTTTGTCGTTTGCTGAGCTGTCAAATGAACAAAAACCAGCCACAGAAATAGCGAATTTAGTGACTATTTTTATGCTGCTTCGCCCTGCCCGGCTGATCCTAAGGAATTTTCAGTTCTTTGCTGTGTAAAAATTTAAATATCGCCTGCAAAGCTGCCGAGGGTGCTACGCATTTTCGGCCGAGCAAATTATGCAGTTTGTAATTAATTTTGAAAATATTTATAGATATATGAAGACTTAATATCATTTATTTATTTATTTTATATTGCTGGGAATGAATGAATACTATCAGCTTAAAAGTTTTCTCTACAAAGTAACATTGGAAAATCTTTAAATTCAAGTTAAATCACATTAATATTTACCAGGAAAGAGTATATTTGGCGTATAATCTGTATTACTCTCTAACAGATTTGATTCTCTTTTATTAAATTGTTAAATCGTTCTTTTGTTTCCTTGACTTTAGTTATAATAATATCGTATAAATGACACAAATAAGATCTCCAAATTCCAAACATCATATCTGTTTATGAGTTTGAACTCTTATACCTAATACATTTCTTGATTATCTTATCTTGCAGGTTTGAATGTGGCCATAAAAAATCGAAACGGCAAAGCTGAACTGCTTTTTATGGTAGGTCAATATCTGGCTCTTTTTTGTAGGAACTGAAAAATGCATTTTAAGCCGATTGCCAATTTGTTCAAAAACAAATGTTACTGACTGAACTGACTGGAATTTCACGTATCTTGTACCACACCCTTAAGCTTAACGGTGGTGCGTTGAATTATCCAATATTAATTGGTCATTGCTGTCGGATAATTTATGGATAAAGAAAGTGGCGAGGAGCGTAAATGATTACAATGTATGCCTTTCAATTGATAGCGGGATATAACGATTATTAACTGATTGTGCGCTTTAACAGTAGCTGATTTGTGGCTGAATGCGTTTAAATATTTAAATAAGTTTTCGATGCGTATTTCTTTGTGGCAACTCAAAAATCATATTTAAAGTTCAGTGCATGATTTGCTCTTGATAAAAAATAAATGAAAATAGTAGATAATAGATAAGCTTTGGCTATAAATCAGATGTCTGACTTTTATGCGCTCCAGTTGTAAGCCAAATATAAAGTTTTTCTTTTTAATGGCCTAGCGCCGGTTCAAAGTGCACGAGATCTCTGCATTCTCGACAATTTATGGCGAATGAAAGGAATATTTTATAGAGCGTACCATTTAAATTAGTGAAATGGAAAGAAAAGAATGCCAAACTATATACGTTTGCACTGCCCCAAACAATAAAATGGGGAAAAAGCTTTTATTTCGATTTTTTAATGTTTGCCAGACAAGCGCAAACGAAAACAAAGTACACAAAAATGGAGCAGGCCAAAAAAAAAAAAAGCATAAAAACCAAAACCGAAAACTGAAAACCGAAAACCGAAAAGCGAAAAGAAGCCAAATAGATAAAAGACTAAGACATAGAGATAAAGAAAGAGAAAGGAGTACGAAAATGCATTGAAAATTGAGTTATAGAAAGAGGAAGACGGCGACGAAAAGAGCGCTAAAAATGCGCCCCACAAAAATAGAGCAAGGCATGTGGATAGAAATGAAAGAAATTAGATGAAAATAGGTTCTATATAAATATAAAGGCGTATATGTATGCTATATATATATATATATATATAGGCTGATGCATATCCAAGATATTTGTAGAGAGCTTCCTGTCTTAGCCAGACAGGAATTCTTCCCGTTTCTTCGGCTTTTTCGTGTGGAGACGCAGTGAAAACGAAGCTGAAAATTGGGAAATGCGCATTTTTATTCTGTTTTTGTATTTTTCATTTGGCGCTAAAGACGACATTTTGGGACAGCTTAATTTATAATGGCTCTTTTTGTGTTTTTTTTCCCCGTTGGGCATTGGAATTTGCCGAGAGAAAAAAAAAACTCCCACTTTGCAGGAAAGAATTTCTGGTTATAACGATAAAGACTGCAGTATACTTCAAGATCCACCACGTTCTATATATGTTATTAAAAATCTAAGCCATTTTCAATCCAAATTTCATTATTTATAATTAATATAAAGATGTTTATATCTCGGTATATTCAAGATTGGTTTTCGAATAGTGATATTCTTTTCGATTTCGGAAATAAGAACCTTTTCGGATACACATTTAATTTTCTCTTCGGTTTATCACCTTTTTTCGGGAAACATCTCATTTATGACCATTCCCGACATACTTGTCTTTGTCAACTCGTAAAACGCTCAGCAGGTCGATAATTTCGTGGGCTCCCCCTTGACTTAACCCCAATCCAATCCCTTCAACCGAACAAACTCAACATGGACTTTCTATAGATTTACGATCTGAGCATTTAAATGTCCACAAATTATTCATAAAAGAAATGACATATTCACAGGTTTACTTTTAGATTACGATGCGATGAATATTATGATATGCATAATAATAATTGGTTGTCTTTTGAGACACACGTGTTTCGAAAGCCAACTTCAAGTCAAACGTAAAGAAAACTTTGACGGACATGGGACAGGTTGGAGAGGTGAACAATCATAATTTGAGGAACATTTTTCGCGTTTGAATAGGCGCTCATCACAGAGAATAGGTTTTGATTCTTTCACACAACCCGTTTCAGTTGTATCAAAAAATCAGTTCTTTTCTGGCTTTTTTGTTCGTTCGTTGTTTTTATTTTCAATGTTTAGCAGTAGGTTTTTGTCTCTCATTTCTCAGGCCGAAAAGCCTGGAGCGCTTTTAGTTGGCTCACCGGCAGAAACCAATTTCCAAAGCAAACGAGACTGAAAACAAAACATAGACTTTTTCTCAGAATTTGTTGTCGTTTATGTTTTTTTTTAAGCCCTTTCCCTTGTGTTAGTTGGGTGAAACAAGGAACGGAAGAGGCTATTCTAATCTCTTGAGCCGAGCCCAAAAACATGCACAGGAAGCCGAGGAAGAAATAACTGAAAGCGGAATTGGTCAAAAGAGTTCATTAGCCACCCGGAAAGGGGTTTTCTTAAAATGTACTAATTTTTTAAATTAAAAAGAAATAAACATTACTCCAGCAACATTTGTGTAGTTAATGGTAATATATCTCTGACCAGGAAAAGGGATTTATTATCCAAACAAAGCCTTAGAAAGTTGTTTTATTAAAAATATATATAGTTGTAATTGTACAAGCATACACAATTTGTTAAATTCCCAAACTCTTCGGTGCTTTTATTTCTTCTTGGGCTTAGTGAAAATGTTAATTTAATCTTTTTGCAAACTTTTTATAATCTAGCCGCTCATCGCACTCGGCAGCTCGTTTACATTGCAATAAAAGTGTTTTCATGCTTGGAATGAAGAAGTCCTAATTAAAATATAAAATATGCATGCCCATGAAATATAATATTTCACGGTCAAGTCTCTGGGGGCAAAGGAATAGAGATGAGATTATGTGGCTGAGCGGGCAGAACAGCTCCAGGAATAATTGTGTGTTGTGAGTTAGGTAGGAAGGGAGTAGGTCTGTGGCCCATTGGCGGTGATGACGACCACAAAACGCGCTGATGACTCTGCTACTCTTTGGTGGCTGGCTGGGCCTCTTCGGATCTCGGGCCACTTCAGGTGGCACTTTGCCTTACACTTCGGAACAAACAGTAGCAAAATTGTTCAACTTCATTTGTTGCCCCCAGACTGTGCCTTGTGTTTACGTTTTTCGTTTTCATCTTTTTCGTTATTACTATTGCCGGTGCTTCTTCGCCTGCCTTGTGTATTTGTAAACATGAAGTTTTCTCAACTCGATTCCCACGCATATTTCTTGGCTCTGGCACTCGTTGGCTTAGTTGTAATAAAAATAATAATAATTTTGTGGTTGTGGATGAGTCCCACTCGCTAGCCGAGCATCAAGTGGCCGCGAGTTCGCCGGGGCTAGGGGATTATATAAGTCGAATGCGTTTTCCCGTTGATTAAATTGATAAATTGTAGTTTCGGGAAATGGAAAAACATCGGTGGGTTGCGCTTTCTCGGGCGATCCATACGAGAGTTCTCCCCACTTAACCACCTACTTTTTTGTTGTGGCATTAAACTGTTTTGACATTGGGTTTCCGCCACTGAAATTAAGGCCCAGCGAATTCGGGTCATTTAAAACCGCAATGGCGCTTATTACCCACTTTATATACATTCAACTTTGTTGAGTTCCTCTTTTTTGGGGCTTTTGGTTTTGGCCAAACGAATTTTATATGCAAGTTGACAAGACGCAGGGTTTTTTTTTATTTCTGTTTTCTCACTCTCGGATGCAAATTTCCTTGTTTTCTTTTTTGTTTTTGTGTGGCTTTTGTGGTTTAAGAAACATTTATCTTGGTGTTGGCAGATGGTTAAATTGCATAAAAGTCGGAGTGAGTGTCTTGGTTTCTTTTGTTTTCACACATTATATCTTGAGAGATGACAACAATTATGAGAAAGGGTCCAGCACGAAGAACAGAAATTTACGAAGCTTTTTTTGAGCTCTGGGACTGGCTTGAACATGAGTGAGCCAAGTTATATCGGACGTTATAAAATCCTTGAGTTAATAAATTACGAAAAATTTAAATCTAAGCCAGAAGCTAGCAATACAAGTTGTAAATCATTTGAAATGCTGAGATATGAACAGATTTTTCTCTCTTTTCGATGAGTTTCTTTATCAAACTCAGCAAAAATCTAGAGCGGGCGAAAGAATATGGCAATGGAAACGCCGAAATCGCATGAATGATTTGCGCTGAATACTCGCATGAATGCGCACACGAAAGTCTGAGCCAAACGTGCACCATTCTATATATGGGGGCTGGTATCCGATACAGATACAGAAAGCACTACAAATATAAGAACTGAAGAAGTAAAGATTATCATGTTAATTTGCAGATGTCTTTTCTTTGTTTGCTTTTGGCTGTGCCCTGATATTTGCATAATTTTCGGCTACGACTCGTGCGCTCTTGCCTTTTGTTTGGCTCTTGCCATTTGCTTTCTGGCACTTTTTGGCTCGTTGGCGTTTCAATTAAATTATAAAAATAACAATTTGCTAATTTTTATATCACATTGCTGTATCTGTATCCGTATCTGATGCTGCTGCTGCTGCTGCTGCTAATGACGATGATGAAGATGACAATGACGGGGTTTCTTTTGCGGTTGACGGGCGACTGTGGGCGTTTTTCTTTAGCTTGGAGTCTGGAGTCGCTCTTACTGCCGCTCTCTGGTTTTCTAAAGAATTTCTCAAAAGATGATATCATATGCTGCATAGTTGCAGGGATTCCGTTCCCCTGTAACCCAATTGTGTCCGTCCATCAAAGTGATGCTGGGTCTGCTGCTCTGGTCTTCCCTTTGGCACATCTTCCGCATGCGAAGATCTTAACTTGGCTATAATTTGAGCTGCCTGGGCGGATGAGTCACGAGTCACGGATCTCGGATCACCATTATCGGGGACCAGACGAAACCAGTCCAGTCTCCAGTTAACTTTTTTTTTTTTTAAGGATGTGCTGATTAAAATTTACGCACAAGGTCATTCTGGCTCTACGCCTTAAACCCTTTTAGACATGAAAATTAATGCATGGCATAAATATTGCCCATCGAAAAGAAGGTGAGAGAGAAGAGTTCGCGATCCCCAAGGCGAATTTAGCTTAATCAACAACCGGTTGATTTTGCAGAGAGAGAAAAGATGCAACAGTGTCTATCTTGAGAGGAATACAGGAGTAGTACAAAATGCTGTAATTATTATAAATGTCGGAATTTTCAGACACATCTATACTTTTCGCAACTCCTAACTTAATTCTTTTAAAATTATATAGCTTGTGAATTGATTATTTTGGGAATCCCGTTAAGAAATATCACATCTCTGACCGATTTCATTGGTTTTTTCCCCCAATGTGCTTACTGACGCTTAGCGGCGGTCTTCTGGCCCGTGAACTTGAGGTCTGAGCCGAGGTTCATGGCTGTGGAGCGAACGGCATCGGATGCATTTCGGGCACAGCTGCGCATAGAAAATGCATTTTCCAACAACGACACATTTCTGTCATCATCAATAATGCCGCCATATAGACACTTCTTGTCGCTTGTCGGTGGTTGTCGCTTTGCGGCTTGCCTTTTGCCTTTGCAACGGCGCCGCAACAAAAGCACAAACAAATTGGCACAATTTCTCCTCCATATGCGTGTTATGTTGCCAACGCCATGTGGCTTTTGCTTGGATTTTGCCTTGGCCCGGCTCTGGAAGGCAGTAGAAGCAGCAGCCCCAGCAGCTGACATCTCTTGCGGCAAAGGCAAGGTTCAACGTGCAACATTCAACCATCAACGCTCAATGTTCAACTCTCTTTTCAGTTGTTGTTGTTGCTGCTGCTGTTGCAGATTTGTTGCCGGCTGTACGATATTTAACATAAATTGTGCACAGCTGCCGCAAAACGTTCTCCTCAAGCGCCAGTTTTGCATACCCTTTACTTCGAGGCCCACTGTGGACAGAGATTGTTTCTGGCACTTAAAGATAAATTTAAAAAAAAATTAATAAATAAAATTGAAAGAAGTATTTTACTAAGTTTAGATCTTGTTGGAAATTTACAAATTAATAATTTTTATGATTTATATTATTGCATTATGTATTACAGTTTAGGTCAAAATCATGCACTTAATCTATGAATTTGGTGTTTAAATTTGGTGACAATGCCAAGCCAAAGTGTCATAGATTTTAGAAAATTAATCAAATTAAAATAAACCGATCTTATGTCATAGAATCTAAAGCAGAGATTAAATGTAGTATACATCGTACTACTAACTCGTTACACAACATTAAAAGATCTAAATTAGATACATTTTGAGCGAACACTTAATTATTTACTTCATAAGCGTATTTATTTTCTGGATATATATGCAAGGGTATTCACAATTCGTGTCGCTGCCAGCTAAAATGCACTTTCTAGTCGGAGAGTGAACGCCGCTAGATCTTTAATCAAACAGTTAGAGGCGCCGCCGACGCAGTATTGCGGCAACCTTGGTAGGCGTTGCCGTGCATTGCACACTCCCCCGTGGCCCCTATTAATCCCAGTAATCTCCTGAAACCTCCGATATATGTTTATGCCAAACTTGTGTTCCCGGTTTCCTTTTATTTTTTGGGCGAATTGGAGCGCGTGCCGTTCCATTTTGGCTTTGTATCGCTTTTGGTTCTGCGTCGAGCCGACGTTGCATTTTCTAACGCAGCTGTGTCAAGGCGCTAACAAATTTATGTGCCCCATATGTACACTGGAAATAAAGTATGTTTTTAATTGATTAGTAATTGATCGGAGCAATTTCCTAATAATAATTGGTTTCATTAACACAACTACTGCCTGATAATAGGCATCAGGCAATGAGTTGTAGAATAAGTATCAGAATTGAATAGCACTAATTTTTTCGCGTGTACAAGTGTGTGTGTGTGCCTGTATCAGGCCATGCTACTGTCTTTTGCGGCTTTAATTAACGGTCAACGGAAACTTATGGGCTTTTGTCTTCGTCTTGGGTCTCTTGCTGATTTTTTTCCTCTTTCTCTCTCTTGATGTTGTCTTAGGTTACCGGCCAACCAGCCAAGTTCCGCTTTCGTTTGGGGAAAGGGGTGGGAAGAGAGGGCTTTCTTAATTTGTGGTTTTTGCATATCGATATGCCTTTCCCTTCTGGCCCCTCCCCCCGCCTCCTCCTCCATTTTCCAGCCCATTTTTTTCCGCTGCCTGTGGCATGCTGCGATCTCACCCGATATGTCAATGTTCTATATGCCTGACTGATTTGACTGAACCATAAAAAAAGAAGGAGAATTGCTGCTGTTGTTTACGGCTACGTTGTTGTGCGAACGATCAACTGTCAACTTTTGTAAACTTCCGGTTAGTGTTCTGGGTTTTGCTCGGCTCGTTGGTTCGGGCCACTAATGGATTTTTTCCCTCTCTTTTTTTTTTGTGAGCCAACCTAAAAAAAAAGGTTAAAAAGAAGGGGAAATGCTTTGGACTTGTTGTATTTGACCCGACTTGATTCTATGAAATCAGCTGAAAGGTCGAAACGTGTACTTTCAAAAGATTGTTTTGTTTGCTTTTCGAATTGTTGTAGAAAACAGGCTTAAAACAAAACTAGAATACAATTGAAATATAAGAGATCAAGCTTATGGGTGGTCTCGTATTTTAAATTTAAATAAAACAGCAAATTCCTCTTTTGACAAAGAAACAGGTTGCTAAAACGGAAAATAATTTGCATTATGAATGCGAAATTAACAAGGCGACAACGAGATCTTATCACGTTTTGATAATGCCAAAGGCTGTTTATAATATTTATTTAATTTGTATTTCTATAACCTTATTAGGGGTAACAGATGGCCCATCACTTAGCCTCAGCATTGTGCACATCTCTCTGGACTTTTTCAGTATTTTTTGCTAATCAAACGCTCAAACATCATTGTCGTGTCATAAATTGGTATAAATAATGCTCAGACATGTATCCAAAACAAGCTGGGACCAGGATGAGCCCAAGTGAACAATGGAAATCATTCAGCCTCAGCCTCAGCCTCAGCCTTAGCCGCGGCACCGTCGTCGTCGTCTCTGCTCTTTCTCCTCATGACCATCATCTCCGCTCAAAACAATCACTTTCGGCATGGGTTCAATGCACCCGTCAGCATAATACATGTAGTGTTGTATCTCCGCTGTAGATGGAGATGGCGATGATGATGGTCGTAGCATAACAGTCAAAACAACCGAAAAACCGATGATGACAGAAAATAAACAACCAGCCGTAATGACTGCGGCTAAGAAACGACAATAACCATAATACCGGCAACAGCATCGGCCAATAGTAGCGACAAAGTTGCAGCATCTGGCTTATCGCGACTGTTGAACCGTCTGCGGAGGAGAGGAGAGCCGTAAACTTGGCTTATTATGGTGACACTCGGAGGATTTTTCTGGCCATTAGTTGATAGGGCTACAACGAAGTCGATCAACGCAGTACTTTATGGCCTTAGGTGGCTTGTGTGACACATGTGCTTTGTGTGGGTTCCAGTGTTTTCCAATGCAACAAGAGTAATATTTAACATTAAAAATCTATCAAAAGAATAATCAACTTTGGCTTAGATAACCCTTAACAACTCATAATAATCTAGACAAAAGCCAGGCGCTGGCAGTTTGCATCTCTGACCTTCCTCAACATCCAACGTGGTAACTCTTCCGTTTAGTTGTAACTAGTTATAACTTGTTATACATTGTTGCCAATTAATTCCTCATTTAGTTTTATTATATGAGTTTTCATTGAATTTATATTACAACATTAACCAGAGTGCCCGACAATAAAATGTTGCGGTTAATGCATCAGCATCAGGTACGTCACGGACATCCCCAACATTAAATCGAACTTCTCCTGAAAACCGAGATTACCAATTCCGATGAATTGAATTCAGGAAATTAAGAGCTGGGCAAAAAGTGTAATTAGGAGAAAATTAGCGGCGAACAAAGCCAAAAAATCGAAAATGCGTGCGTGCGAGCGAATGTTGCAAGTGCAACTTACAATTGTTGCTCGCCTCCAATTATTCGCTTGTGCATAGGCCTGTGTGCGAGATCGGCGGGTTTCACGGTACTCTATTGTTTTGCATTTTGCAATATAATGCAGAAAATACATCAATAACGAAACATGCAAGCTTTTGTCTTCTTCTATTAGTGCCAGGGACACCGAAGACAACAAACTAACGAGGCGAAATAAAATAAAAGCGGTGTGTGCTGTGTTGCCACATCGTGATTTCTTTTTAATCGAAAAAAATAGCAATTTAAATAGCTTGCTTATGTCATCGCTGGGCGAATCTTTCCTGCAAATTGTGTTTTGT
>VNJR01012657.1:0-10457 GCA_008042585.1 Drosophila punjabiensis | reverse complement strand
AGTTTGCGTAGAAACGGACAGACAGACAGACGGACATGGCTAGATCGACTCGGCTGTTGATGCTGATCAAGAATATATATACTTTATAGGGTCGGAGATGACTCCTTCACTGCGTTGCAAACTTCTGACTAAAATTATAATACCCTGCAAGGGTATAAAAATGTGCAAAATTGCAAAATTCATTTAAACGATTATTAAGATAAACTTGACACATTTTCATGGGAAAAATTGTACGCTGGATTAGTATTTCTTTTAGACATTCGGGCAACGACCCTTTTGGATGATGTACCAGGCTTCTTCAGCCTCAGCCTTAAATCATCCAAATTTTTTTATTTTTTTTCTGGTCAAGAGTCACTTGTACATCATTAAAAAGTTCTTGATTCGGTTCTGGTCTGTTCTATGTCCTAGCCAATTCATAGTTTCAAGTGTTTGCGTCTTAAAGATCCTTAAAGAATGATTCGGACCGTTATCTTTCATAAAGGTTCACATCACACCATTTACTCGATCGTTCCTGACCGTACAATGCCTAGTAAATTCACCCCAATGCATTATTTTGCCTACTTCGTGCTTTACAGATTTTGAAGTGAAACTAGTCCCTCAGTTTTGGAGCTATCTGAATGAAACTTTGTAGATAGTCTTCTATATACTTTCACTCGTATATATGTCGGATCGAGCCGGATCGGTCAACTATATCATATAGCTGCTATACAAACAATCCGAAAATTTGTTGAAAAAAATTATAACTTAACTGTTTTTTAACATATCTTGATCGACTCTCGGTCATGAGCTTTATATAGTGTTTCAGATTTTTTGATTTAATTTTATAAAAATCGGACTACTATTGTATATAGCTGCCATAGGAACGGTCGGGAAATTAAAAAAAAAAAAACCATTACAGCTTTGCCAGTTTTAAACATAATTTATTCTCCTTTTAGATACTAGTATTTCATAAAATTGGAATCTGCAAGGTTATACCAATTTCGGCGTGCCAAAGTTAGCTTCCTTTCTTGTTATTAATTTTATAAAAATCGGACGACTATATCATATAGCTGCCATACAAACGATCGGTAAATGTGGAGAAAAATTACATTGCAATTGCAATCTGCAAGGGTATACAAACTTTGACATCCAGTCAATTCAATGGAATTAGAAGGGTATCTAAACTTCGGCTTACTTAAGAGTAATACATGAGAACTAAATAAGTTATTTTATACTAATAAGAACAAAAATATTTATACAGTATATATTTTCAAATATATTTTTTAGGAAAATCCAAACGTGCCAGTGCCTTAGTTGCAGCAGTTGAAAAAGCTACAGAAAACTTTATTCAAAAAGGTGAACAAATTGCTTATGAAAACCCAGATATCACACAAGAAATGTTAACTGCAGTGGAAGAAGTAAAAAAAACTGGAGATGCCATGAGTATTGCAGCCAGAGAATTTTCCGAGGATCCGTGCAGTTCCTTAAAACGTGGCAATATGGTTCGAGCAGCTAGAAATTTACTATCAGCTGTTACTCGTTTGCTAATTTTAGCAGATATGGTAGATGTACATTTGCTACTGAAATCTCTTCATATTGTTGAAGATGACTTAAATAAATTGAAAAATGCATCCAGTCAGGACGAGCTTATGGATAATATGAGGGTACGTTTTTCAAATATATGTTTAAGTATGTATGAAAAAATCCAATCCCATAACATAACAAATAATACCAACTAAATTTTATTAAAAAAGGTTATACTTAGTATTTTTTAAAATTACTTTCATTAATTTACTTAAATTTAAAAATTTTAATTTAAAAATCCCTTCATAAACTTGCGGTGAAATCGCCTGCAGAAATTACATTTTTGCAGGATTTTGAGCAGCAGACAGTATTAGTGGACATCTTAACATCGTAGCAACAAAGACAATTAATTTACTAAGATGACTTACGTCCATACGTTCGTTTTTCTATGAGGCTATTTTTTCCGATGGCACGAACAAGTGCTACCTTCAAAAAAGCGTTGTTTTTTGTGGCTTTTCACTTTTGTTTTGGGGACTTATGTCTTTGTTTTCTTTCATACAAAAAGATCGTTTTACATTAGGTAAGCATAACGTAAACTATTTTAGGAAATAACTGCATAAGACATACACATGCCAGAAAAAGTATGCGTACAAACACGATGCCTAACTTTGACTGCTAAAAAAACATATTTAGATAATTGATATCGACTTAATTTTTTTTATACTATTTACACATTTATAGATAATATATTTATTCAGTCCCTAGTATATAACTTAAATTATTAAAATTAAAAAAAAAAAACAAATAAATAAATAACGAATACAAAATTCGTGAAATTCAAAAAAATTATGGGTGCAAATTTCAAAAACACATGATTTTTGCTCTGTACCGTTATATCTCAAAAATGAGGACTAATAATCTAAGAACTTCATTTTATGCAGAATTGTGCTGGTAAGAAATTCGTGAACATTTGGTTTTTTAATTTTATTTTATATTAATGAAAATGAAAAAAGAATAAAAATATAATCCATAAATGAGCAAGCAATAAAAAAAATTTAATCGATACCAATTATCTAAATATGTTTTTTTTTAGCAAACAAAGTTAAGCGCCGTGTGTGTACGCATACTTTTTCTAGAAGATGTATATGGCTTTGTATGCATTTAAAACATATCCAAATTTGATTTCTATGAAATCAGTTGAAAGTTTATTTTGTCATTTATTATAGGAATACCAAACAACTCGTACAAAAATAATATCACCGGTAAAGGATTGTTTTGGAGAAGTGGCGATTGCTCTCTCTTGATAGGAAAATGCCCAAAATTGTCCAACCGAACAGAAACAAGGAAACCAAAAAAAATTTCTACCAAATATAAAAATTTCATTTGGATGGACGATTTTGAACAATTTTCCAAACTTTAATAAGCAAACAATTGTTCTTTCCACTGATATACTTTTTCTAAGAAATGTCAGATAGTTCTATAATTAATGACAAAATAAACTTTCTTTACCAATGTTTTTTAACATATCTTAATCAACTCTCGGTTATAAGCTAAATATATTATTCTAGATTTTCGAATTTAATTTTATAAAAAATCGGACTACTATATCATAAAGCTGCCATAGGAACGGTCGGGAAATTTGTAGAAAAAAAAAATTATAACTTTGTCAGTTTTCAACACAACTTCTTCTAATTTAAGGTATAAGCATTCAATATTATTTCAGAATTTTGTTTAAAATTTCATAAAAATCGGACGACTATATCATATAGCTGCCATACAAACGATTGGTAAATGTGGATGAATATTTCATTTGACGTTACATGTAAACATGTAAAAAAATATAAAAATATAAAACTAAAAATAAAATTGAATTGAAAGTAATTCATTTTAAAATAGATAGGGTTAGATTATAATTAATGCAATTGAAATCTGCAAACTCCGGCGTGCCGAAGTTTCTTCTTGTTTTTAATTGAATTTTCATCGATGTCGCACGCGACACTTTTTATCATCATACTTTGCATGTTGTTTTTTAATATTTCAGTAAATTAGAAGGGCGTATGTATATCCGTTTTAGTTCGATTCTTTGCATTCTTTTAGTTGTGTTAGAAAACAAAAGTCGAACCATAATGCTTCGGTTTTGATGTTTTTATCGAAAGAAAACAGGCCTCCGTAGAAACGGACAGACGCACATGGCTAGATCGACTCGGCTGATTAAGATATATGTATATTCTTTATTGGGACGGAAATGACTCCTTCACTGCGATGCAAACTTCTGACTAAAATTATAATGCATTTATATAAATATGTATTTATTTATTAATAATAGCAAAAGTCTGCTATAGTAAGCCATACCCTTACCTCTGACCAAAGAGGGAGTGGTTTTAAATATGTGCTCCGACTTACATCAGGAACAGAGGTAAGGATATGTGTCTTAAGACATTATTAGAATTAAAATCTGAGGGAATTTCAACATGTAACAAAAAATAAAATTCATTTTACAACGAACATAAAATGCGAAAAGGATCATGCATTTCGAAATTTGTTTTGCAAGTCTCAAGAGCAATAGGCCGAAAGTGTCGTGAAGGCCTTGCAGGAACTGAGAACCGCAGCAAGTTTAACAGAAAGATTAAATAATTTGTGTATGAACATTACACCGTGGCAGGTCCGACAGTCCTTAAGGGAGGGCAGGCCTAAAAGGCGCAGTCTGTCAATGTTGAAGGAAGGCGACGATGTGGATCCTAGATTAAACCCCGTAGGGAAAACAAAAGGAATTGCTCCTGTACCGATTCTATAAGGTCTTGATACTTGCAATATTGAGGTGACCATACGCATGAACAATATTCAAGAATAGGACGAACAAGAGAAATATAAAGTAGTTTTGTGGGGTAGGGTCACCAAACTCCTAGACCATCGCTTAACAAAGTCAAAAACCAAGATCTGATACTGAATAGATGCGTTCAAGATCACTCGTCCCTATAAAATAATTGGAAAATAAATATTTATTCCGATAAAACGACATAAATTTACATTTAGTGTTGAGAAATAACATATTGTTGATGCACAAGGACTGCATGTTATTCAAATCAGTCTGTAGAAGCATATGAGGATCAGAGTTTATCAGTGGCAAACATAGTTAAACATTATCTGCGTACATCACCACGTGGGCAAGTCGTTAAGGAAAATGCCAAACAGAAGTGGCTCAAGGTGACTCCCTTGAGGAACACCTGAAGTTACGTGAACATGGTTTGAGAATAAAACCCTTAAAAGCAACTTTGCAACAAGCAAGCTTTGCTGAAATCTGTTTTCTTTCGATAAAAACATCAAAAAAGAAGCATTATGCCTTGACTTTTGTTTTTTAACAACACTAAAAGAATGCAAGATTCGAACTAAAACGGATATACGCTCTTCTAATTTACTCAAATATTAAAAAACAACATGCAAAGTATGCTGATAAAAAATTTTCCGTGCGCGATGTCCCGTGCAAATCTACATAAAATTTTAAAAAATTTCAAGTCATTTAAAAAAAAACTCATAGCCATTTTTAAGATGCATCTATGCATATTAATAAAAAATTTGTTTCATTGAAATATTGCGTCAGGACTCGTAGATATTGGCTTTTGAATTGGTCGACTTCAAAAGTCACTTCCATTTTTTTTTCACTTAAATTTAGCATTTTTCTAAAAAATGAAAAACTACCCATAATTAATCTTTGCAACAATTAAAGAACTAATTTTTTTTAGCTTGAATGCGTACGAGTGTCCTGTGCGCGATTTTGAAAATGCCCATATAGAGAAAAATATAAAACTGTAAATGTAATAAATTAAAAAATATGGAGAGATAATTAATGATCCAATTGCAACATGCAAGGGTATATAAACTTCGGATATACAAACTTCGAAGTAAGCTTAATTTTTTGTTACACGGTAAAAACACTTTTAAACAAAGAATATTTGGTTATATGAACCAAATTTCATAAACTGAATCGCTGCGAGTGTTAAAAAGGGCTTATGGTGAATCTATTCTATCGAAACTTAATTTTACGACTAGTACAAAACCTTAAAGGATTCTTGTGAAACCGTCGAAGACAGGCCTTGTTGTGGTTGTTCTCCGTAATCTACCACTGACAATAAAATCCAAAAAGTTACGGATTCCTCGGAAATCGTCATGTAAGTTTTGCAGCGAGTTAAGGTGAGCTAAACGTCGGTTGTGGTGCAAATCGTTTGACTTTGATCCATACTTTAGGTATGAGATTCGTGCATGCTCTGTTTGTTTCAAAATAGCTGAATTTTTCGCAAAAATATTATCGTGAACAGTTTTAAGACCAAAAACTCGTTGATGGCTTTAGGCAGAAGCTTTGAAGAGCTTCGTTGTTAATAGCTATCACTACAATGATAAGCATAAGCTTCAGCTCTCAGTGTGCCCGCGACCTTAAAAATAATCGACGTTTTTTTTTTTTGTAACTTACATAAAAAGTAGTGTAAAGAAGTGTTTTTAAATAAGTTAAAAAAAGTTGTATTATCGGCAGAAGTCATAGCAATCCCACAGCCACAGAACTAAAAATCGATTTAGATTTTTGGGTAGTTGACCTGAATCGTGATTGTCAGCGGACCACTTTTTTTTGAATGTACTTCATCGCGCTACAACTTCTAATTTTTTTTTATTTTTTACTTAAAGAAATTAATAAATTAACTTAAATAAAGCATAAAGAATAAAGGTGTTGTGACAAAATTTTTTATTTTGATACTTTATAATAAGGCGAATGGGTCAATACCTATATAACATTTTCAACAGTTGCCTTTCAAATGCCATTTAATTTATTATAATTATTTGGTGAAAATATAAAATTGGCATGGAGCGCCCGTGGTGTTTATGGGACATCCTTTGCGGAACGACAATCGGGAACACGGGTGCGTGCGATCGGACAGCGTATGGATCGGATTTATAAGCATACGCTATCGGGAAGACGGGAACAAAAGAGCGAGCGTGCTTTTGAAAGTTCCGTGGACACATTACTTTTACAGTTTTACATTGTTTTTTACATTTACAGTTTTACACTTTCCTCTACATTTTTGGATCGTTCATATGACACCCATGCGATATAGTCATCCGATTTTTATGAAATTTAAACTAAAATTCGAAAATACTACAAAATGCTCATATCTCAGAGTAAATGAAGATATGTTAAAACTGGCAAAGATATACTTTTTTCTACACTCCTGCCCACAATTATACGACACCCCGAAAATTTCAGTTTCAACCCTCGTAGGAAAATGCGAAAGCATAATACCAAAAAATCAAGTATGCAAACTTGAAGCTTAATAAATTCAGCTTAAAATCTGATTTTTCTATCTTTGATTGGATCTTGCGTTTTCAAGTAGTGGTAAAAAGAGCTCAAAAGCCTGATTTCTGGCATGCCTACAAGTGTATCAGAACTATACGACACCTTTAAATTTGACCTATTTAGTTAATGTTTCATTCTTATAATGGTAAATAATAATCTTTTTTTAATAAATAGAGCCACCACTTTAAACCCTTCCTACCTCAAAAAGTCCTTCAGGCATTGAATTCGCTACATTTTAAAGTCAATTTACCACTAAAAGTGAATAATTCACTTTTGACGTTTTTGGCATTCTCAAAATTTATGTTAATGGCTCAAATGTTCTTAATTAAATTTAGGTCAGGAGAGTAAACCTGCCCATCCGGCACACCTTTCTGGTGATAATTTATGAAGCGCTGGGCCTTTCTGCTATTGTAAATAAGTGCATTATCTCGCATAAAAAAAGATATCCTTTCATATTTTTATTCAAAAACGGAAGAAGACGATCCAGCAATACCTTTTTTTTATTCTGCAGTGTTCATCCTGTAGCTTGTAAAGCACTGATCATGAATTACAGTTGCATAAGAGTAGTAAGAAAATAATTTTCAAGCCCAATTTTTCACCAAGTTTTTGTCTAAAAATTAAAGTCATGCTGTTTTTTGGTGCGGTTTTAAGAAAGAGCCTTTATTAAGGCTACTGTGACAATGTACTCCGAAGATTGCATCGTCCGTCAAACAGTCATTCGTGCCACAGGCTTACTGCTACTTGCGGCAAGTGTGGACAACGAAGCGAAGAAATTGCTAATTATAAATATTATGTTACATTTATCGTGATCAAACAACTTGGACATCTTCCAGAGCTATAATACACACCATATTAACACAAATCGTCAAAAAAATTTAGTGATAACACGAAGTTTTGGACAAATTTTCCGCGATATATTGATTATTTTAAGCCAGTATCATTCTAGGCTTTTTTTCTTCGGTTTTCCTTGCTGGAAAACAAACGACAACGGCGCATTTTATAAAAAATTAATTAAATTGGTAACAGAAATGAAAAAATTTATTTGAAACAATTTCTTTCTCTCCAGACGCAATAATTCAAAGGAGTCGTATAGGTTTGATACAGTTGTAGGCATGCCAAAAATCAGGCTTCTGAGCTCTTTTTACCGCTACTCGTAAACGCAAAATCCAATCATAGATAGAAAAATCAGTTTTTAAGCAGAATTCATTAAGCTTTAATCCTGCATACTTGATTTTTTTGGTATTATGCTTCCGAGTTTTCCAACGAGGGTTGAAACTGAAATTTTCGGGGTGTCGTATAATTGTGGGCAGGAGTGTATTAATTTCCCGATCCGATGGTAACTCTTCTTCTTTCTGTATTCAAGGCATTTTTGTTTGCAGCGCAATGTAGGTGGCATTTTCTTCGACCCTTATAAAGTATATACATTCTTGATTGATACCACCCGCCGAATCGATCTTGCCATATCTGTCTGTCTGTCCGTCTGTCCGATTATACGCAAAATAGTCCCTTAGTTTTTAAACTATCTGAATGATAGTTCGGACTACCCTCACGGGGTCAAGCAGAGGCCAATATGGCCCTTAAATGTGCGGATGTTTCTGAATGGACATAGGGAATATTTATGCGGTTTTCGAAGTCCTTGAGGACCAAGGTTTCCTTCGCGAAGGCAAGTAATTCGCAAGGTTTCCACTTGAAAGCATCTTCTAGCGATGCCAGAACCGGATTGCTCAGGTATCTCTTGCTCGCAACCGTTAGAGCCGGACTTTTACAGTCTTCAATCTTTCCGTAGAAATGCAGCACATAG
Source organism: Drosophila punjabiensis (assembly GCA_008042585.1). Classification (NCBI taxonomy): domain Eukaryota; kingdom Metazoa; phylum Arthropoda; class Insecta; order Diptera; family Drosophilidae; genus Drosophila; species Drosophila punjabiensis. The sequence continues at coordinate 1,812 of VNJR01012657.1, read as the reverse complement.
TAATTTAGTTTTTCGATGCGCTCTTTGCACATTCTTCCAGTTTTTGAATTTTCCAGTTTGTGAGAAATTCCATCTGCTTTTTGCTTTTGCGTCGGCGCGCCTCTATCTCGCTTTGGAGCGTTCTTAGGGAGACAGGGACGGTTTCTTTTCTGTTACTCGCCAGTCCGACCGCTTCCTTTGCAAGTTCGTCCGCGGTTCCGTTACCATCAATGCAATATCTGCAATGGCTTAGTAGCTTATACGACAGCCTCATTTCAGTACAGTATATACCACCCACTCCTACCCCTCCATCTTGGAGCCGTCGGTGTAAATATTGAGGGGTTGAGCATGGCCCTGACCTGTTTTCCAGTTATTAGGTCCCATTAATGTTGTTGTTTTTACATCCGGGCACGTTCTGGGTATCATGTAGTCGGATATACTGCTCATGTCTTGACCAATTTAACTGTGCCCGAGCTCTTGTAGTGGCATATTTGCATAAGCATAATCTGTTATTTTCGGTGCTGTCCTTTCGAATCTGTTGATTAGGTCGTGAAACACCAGATTTCATAGGAGGGGTGATAGGACCCCACCTTGCGGTGTGCCTCTATTCGTTTTCGAATGCCCCGGATATTTGACGAACACTCCAAAAGCGTATTCCTCATTGTGTAGGGGCTTCTCAATGGTGTCTACTAGTGCCGTCTTCACAGATTTCCCCTTTCTGTAGGGGTCCTGATTGATCGACATTGCACAAAGGTTGCACCCATAGGCCAAAAATAAAAAAATTTATAACAAAAATGTACGAAAAGTAAACAAATCGCCTTTGAAATGTCCCAGCTTCTTCATGGCAAACCAGATTTTTTTTAAATCGAACGGGACTTTCTAAAAATAGAATAGAAGATGGAAACAATTGGTAATTTGCAAAGCGCAGCTGCGCGCTTCGCAAATTTTTCAAAACAAAGTCGAACTTTAAAGTGGTCAGGTCATTATTTACGAGTGCAAGTTAAATGTTTTTGTAATGGAGATTGAACTTGAAGGTATTTTCTTGAAAATGAGATATAATTTAATATATTAATAATTATGTCAAAAATACATGTTTTTTGTCTATATTTTGAACGTCTTTTTCATGTTTAGCTAAGGTTTTAGTTTTGACCCCATAAAAATCCACAATTGGTTTGTATGCCAATGTATTTATTGGACTTTTAAGGTAAAAAATGTGTAAAAATTTCCTGCCGAAATTTGCCGATGCGCCTAAAATCGTACAAATACTAACACCGTCTTTACCTTTTTATGGTCCGATTTTGCCGTTTATTTACTAGTTGTGCTGTTCCTCTGTTTTTGTGTGTCATGCTTATGGTTAACTTTTAAAATCTTTTTATTCATTTATTAATAGTTTTTTTTATTTTTTTGAATTAAATTTGAATAGGTTCCTGATAGTGTGTTTGCAGGATCTTATGTTTTTAATTTATGGTGCGACGAAAGGGAAAGCGTAGTAGAAAAACAAAAAAAAAAATTATTGAAGGCCTGGAAGCGAACATTGTTAATAACGGCTATATTGTTGACAACAGTGAACTTAAAAGGCATATTGGATATATATCTAAAAGAATTTAGACAAATAAGGACTTGTTTAACAGATTGCCCTTAAGGGGGTCATCCCATGTGACGAAAAAAAAAAATCGAAATTTTTTTTTTCCAGTTAATATTATCTATAACTTATGAAGAATATGTGGTTAAAAAGATTTTTTGATATTCGATGCCATATGAAAGTTATAGCGCTTTTAAGGAATGCTCTTCAGTGCAGCTTACTCCTGGAATGATTATTTCTTTTGCGTTTTT
>VNJR01012647.1:0-37676 GCA_008042585.1 Drosophila punjabiensis | reverse complement strand
GTTAAAAATATTGCTCCGTTTTAAAGTTATTAATTAATGCCACAAAAAGTGGTCGTTCGCCCCATAGTGCATTGTTGTGTCAGCGATAACCAAAAAAAGGCAAACAAACATGATGACGACGACAGCAGCGACGACGGACGATGACGACGATGGCGGCGACAGCGACTCCAACACCTTTGGAGTGGCAATTTGTTGGCGCTGCCATCGGGAATCCGCTGCCGGAGCAGCCTGCTCCGGTTTGGCGACAAACATACTGGCAAGGCCTGGCCCACAAAAGTGCAATGAAGGCAGTGCCGAACCAAGCAATACCCTAAAAACAGAAAATATTAATTCAAAAGATACCTAAAACATCTGTACTTACCTCTACAAATTATAGGTTAAATATATTTTATGTAACAAGTAATACATTTTATATTAAAGTCCCTAAAAAATTACTTCCAAAAGGGTATTCCTATTTCGAATTGTCTGAATTCTTTAGTGGCAACTTAAACCCGTTGCGGTCTATGACTCAAGCAATCAATTGCCAACAGCAGCAGCATTTCCAGCAGTAACAACAACAATGCAGGCCATACTTGAGTGGAAAATCAGGCATCGAGTATCTCAAGAATGACTTAACGGCATGAAAAACTTTTCCAGTAGCTGCGAAAAAAGCAGCGAGGAAAGCCAACAATGAGTGCTGCTAATAGCTGGCAACTTTTGAATTGAGATTGCGATTGCGTGAATGCTTTCAGACGGTGTTGCATTTCAGTTCCGGCCAGGCCAACTCGACTCGAGTCGAGGGTACAATTTCGCGCCGTCGTGCCGCGAATGTGTCAAATGCATCGATGGATATATCAGTAATTTGAATCGCTTGCAAAATTTCCATTCGCATTGCGCAAAAATGGCGCACACAAACAATTATTTTGGAAATTGCCATTGCTGTGTGCTGTGGCCATAAATTGTAACAACTGTCGTTTGCATATAAGTACTTACTCTGCTGGGGTAACGCAACTGCAGATGGAAATGCAACTGCAGGAGAACTGAAACACACACAATTTTCATTCGGTTTATTGAGTGCTTGCATAAACTTGGCTCAGATGAACATATATCTATTTATATAATTGGCAACCGTATCTTATTTTGTTCTCTCTAAGAACCCCCCGAGGCCATACACTCAATTAATTATTCATTAAACATATCCTGTCATGGTTCCCATTAATTTTCAACTCTTTTTTCAAACGTTCGGTCTATTCCAGTCACAAATCAAACATACCCATCGATCCGTTCCCCCTTTAATTAGACACACAAAATAAATTGAATTAACAGCGTGAGCGTGGCAAGAAGCAAGATACATAATTGCTACCACGGCTACGGGCCACAAAATGTTTAATTTGTTTATTTTTTCGGTGTGTTCTCGGTACCGCAATTTATTAGCGAGCCGGGGGAAACAAAGAAAAAATTGATTGATCTACCACTGGGCAGGGTTCAATCAAAATGTGTAATGAACAAGCCGGAAAAAATAACACAAGCAACACACACAACAAAAAGTTAAAAACACACAAAATTCTCGATGAGCGGGACGGCGGGAGAGGGTGTGTATGGTTTTGGTTTGGTTTTCATTACGCGGCAGCGACTGCTGCTCGTAGCGGGTTCTCGTTTTAATGATACAATTTAAAATCAACGCAGACTCATGATTTTGCATATTTCGAGCATTAAACTCGCCTCGTCGGCGGCTGTTGCTGCTGCTGCTGATGTTGTTGTTGTTCTGGGGAGCATAATTCAGCCATGGTTACCGCACTGCTTCCTCCGGAGCCCGCTCCCCGCCTCCCGCTCCCCGTTTTCCACTACCAACAATCAATGCCCGACGCCCGCTGTGATTTGACCAAAAACTGACGGACTCTAGCCGGCTCTAGCTGCCAAAGCCATCAAATAAATAACCGCGGGACCCGCAGTGAAAGAATGCCGGGGCCAGGCATTGCCCCTAATGTCGATGGGTGTGTCCTGCCAGCCTGCCGCCCTTTTTTCTCCTTCTGCCAACTAAAGCATTAAAGCGGAAAAGCGGAAAAGTAGAGGCGAAAAACTGGGAGGAAAACTGGGGGAAAAACGGCTAAGAACTAAGGGAAAATGTGAGGGAAAAACGGGAGAAAAACTGCGGGAAAAACATTTTGCCTAAATGGCGAGGCATTACTTTTAATTAAAAGCAACGCGAGAGCATTCAACAAAAATTGAACTTGAACTCCGCGACCACATCCAATTCCAGCTACAGCAATAACTACTACAACTCCAGCTCCATCTCCAGCTCCGAGTCGGAGCTAAGGTTGAAGCTTAGAAGGAGACTGGGTCCATGGACACATGATTACCCATAAGCTGACATCGCCTCGTTCCACAGTTCGCTGCACAGACTGGCTTTAATCAGTTGGCCACGGCAACGGCAGGCTGACATTTGATGTTAATTTGCACTGAGCGAGACATTGAGCATACGCAGCGTTGGCCCGTCCGTCAAGCGGCTAATTACCTGCAAACCGAACTTGTAGGCCAGGCCAATTTACAACTTACAAGCCATAAAGCACACACGACATCTCGTAATGTATACATTTTAATCGCGAACGCATTAATTAGCATCGTGTAAAACCGCGTTCGTAGGTGTAAATAAAACAGAGCTGTGAAAGAAATCAAGCCAGGCCGATAATAAAATAAACAAGTTTCAGAGTTATTCCAAATGCGTTTTAATAACGCGGCTCTGTACCGTGGCTGGCTATAGGTTCCTGACTCCGCTGGATCGGCCCACGCCCGATTCCAGCAAGTAATTAGCATAAAGCACGTGCGCCGCCAACGGGGCAACGCCTGCCTCATTGGCATGCCGGTAGAGCTGGGAGCTGAGAGCTGGGACCCAGGAGCTGGAGGTGGTTTGCTACCTGTTGGAGCCCACCAAGCTCGAGTCCCTCACAGGTGCGTACCTGTCACGCCCCCCAAAGCGGCAGCGGCCAAGTCTCAGCTCGGTCTGCCCGAACATGGCCCAGAGCTGGCTAAGCCGGGCTCAGCTTGGCAGACATTTGCACAATCCATTTCATTTCGTTCTGCTGCATTTCATTCGGACTTCTCCGCAGCTTGATTTATGTCCAGCGGGCAAGGCACATGAATCACAGCCACAAAAATATGTCGGAGAGATGAGTATAGTTCGGTTGATATCCTGTACGAAATATGGATATGTAGAGAGATGAAATTATGATTTTTAGGTGAACGTATGAAGGTTTATACCCAATGAACCCTAGATATATTTAATAAACCCAAAGTAAATACTATTTGAAAACATATGACAGATAAGCTTACATTATTAGTTCGAATCAAGTCGTTTTCCCCTCTCTATAACCCTAGAATTCACTGGCTTCCCGCTCTAATTAACCCGTTCTATCGGTTACCTTCTCTCTGGCCTAAATCAGCCCAATTATAGGGTAGAGGCATGCCGTGCCACGCTGACATTTCTAGTGCAAAAATCTCGACACAAATAGAGTCAGCCGGTGATGGGGCAGCGAGCGGAGCTGTGATCATTGCATTTATTGTCTACCTGCAGATTTATGATCATGCAACAATGAGCGTGCCGCTTCCACGGCACCTACAACTAAGCCTTATATACGGCATATAGCCCCGATTCCATTGTGGTCGGCTTTGTTGCTACAGCGGTCTTTGCGGTCTGTCCATTTCACGCTTTGCCAAATTGCCAACTTGACCGGCACCAGATGAAAAACCGATAAAGTAATGAAAATGCGGGCAGGCTGGCGTTTTGGGCCCAGACTCCGTGTATCTCGGCCAGTATCTCGGCCAGTGCGCGAACATAAAATGTTATTTAAAGCGAATTTCGGGCACAATTTGTTGTTAATGAATGCACTGCCGTCCGGCTGGGGCTGGCTGGTCCGCTTGCCACAGATTTTTACAGATTTTCACAGATTTTCCGACTTTCAGCGAGCAAATTGCGCCCACAATGAGGTCAGTCAGCCGCACAATGTGCGCCGTTACCTGCAGCAGCCGCTGCCGCCTCACGTGCTGACTTGTGAAAGTAAAGGCCCCAGCTTGGCTTGCTTAGGATCTCTATAGTGCAGTTTATATATATATATATATATATAGAAAACACCTCCCCCGTCAGTGGGGCAACCTGCATACGCCGGCAATTTCGTGTGAGCCCGCAACTAACCTTCACATAAATTATTCCCATCAACAGCTGCAGATACGAGCCAAGTCGGAGCAGCTTAATGTTTAAGACATCGTGATAAGCGGCAGATATTTATCTGGCTAGCAAATTACATGGGGCAACGCCTAGGAAAAAAGAGTCTAGAGAGGAAACGAAGTGCCGGCAACATGCAACATGTGGCTGCAGTGAAATGAGGTGTCGAAACGGTTGTTAGCTGATGCTCATACGCCCCGTGGTACGTGGGAAAAATGAGAACTAGCGGTGACCTTGAAGTGGAATATTGAAATCACATTTCTATTACTGAGTTTATATTTAAATTTCCTTTACAAAGTGCTCTGATTAAAGTAGCAAGTCTTCTCGTTGCTGCTATCATTGATATATGGCCCTGCGAACCTTTTTAATGGATCTCGTACCCCATCAAAATCTCACTTTAATTGGCTGCCAAGAAATCCATCTGCATGTACAGGTACAAATATTTGCGTATTTATTGTTGGCAATCCATAAACCAAGCCCATATTCCGTCCATAGGCCCGTGTGTCTACGTGTACTGGCAATCGTTTCGATAACACTTGAATACAAAATGAGGGTCATTAATTTTATAACAAGCTATGTTGGCCTGGCCTGGCACACTTGAAAAATTCCCAGTTCGAGACCAAGCTGCGACTCCTACTCCTACTCTGGCTCCGCTGGGATCCATCCTCGTTCGGCAACGGCAACGGCAACGGCGGCTTATCCGCCTGCCAATGTCGCCTGTCCGACAGTCAGTCAATCATAACCCGTTTCGGCTGCCTCGGCCGCTGCCTTGGCGAACAAATCAAAACTTGTTATCGTTTCGAAAAGATCTCTAGGACCAATAAAATATACGGCCTCAAAGCCAGTGCCTGTGCCAGTGCCAGTGCCAGTCCACCTCTGCCTTCTGTTGGTATAAAAAGAGTATGAAAAAGCGGAGTGGAGCTGCAATTGTCAAGCTTTACGTGTTCGCCCATCAAAATGCTGCACGCCTCATCAGCGGATTCGAAGTTGGAGCTGGAGTTGGGGTATTGGAGACTCGCAGATCCCAGAAGCAACGGTGACACTGTCCGCTCATGGCAGCACTTTAATTGCAGCGACTGTAATGTCACTTCCATTTGAACCTTGGTTTCGTATAGAGAATATCCGCATCGGCATGGGCATCTCTCCTTCTTTTTGGGTCATGTCAGGCTAATCAAAGACTAGCCGGGTCACGCCCACGGCCATTTATCAGCATCAGGCACAGTCGCAGGCTCAGTAGAAGTCATCGGTGTCTTAGCCTCAGATGTTGCCTTTATTAAAAGTTACTTTTCTCCAGGACACTGGAAGAAATTCAAAGATTAGCTTCAAGCTCTAAAGAATACCTACCAATATTAAAAAAGATATTTCAAATGAAAATTTGGTAACTGCATTTTTATATTTTACCAAGTATGTTACTTTAATTTTTATAAAATTTAATTCTTGTTTCTGGACAATTTTTATCTCGGTGTATTTGTACACATTTTTGTTTCGCTGCGGCCCAACCAAACGTGAGCTTATGGTTTATGGCGACTTAATAAGGCTGTGACCAGCCATCATCCAGCCGGGCAACAGGCAGGTTGCCCTTCTGGCCGCGATTTCAGCCCTGTCGGCATCTCCGGCTAATGGCCAAATGGCGAATGGCCCGGCACATTAGGCACAGCGACCAGGGAGCCACAGTTGGAGCGGGAGCTAGAGCTTCTCCTGATACTAGCAGGGAAGCCAAGGAAGCTGTGGAAGCTCAGGGATGCCGCTGCCGCATGATAAACAACCGAAGCGTTTTAAACGGCTTCATTAATCTTATTCAGCTCTGCGCTGCGCTTGTCTATTAAAGCCTTGTAATGCCTGCAAGACTCTCCAGCTCTCCATCGCCTGCTTACCGCCGCTGCTGCTGCTGATGCTGAAGCTGCTGCTGCTGATGATGAGCAGCTGTGGCAACCGCAATCAGCAGGCTGAGGCTGAAAATCTACTACCTGTCAGCTTCATGTCATTCCGGCATTTTATGAGCTGTTGCCGGAGCTGAAGCGGGAGCAGGAGCAGGAGCTGCAGATGGAGATGGAGATGGAATTGGAGTTCGTACAGGAGCGGGGTTGCTGGGTGCTGCCTTCAAATAGAAATGGCATTGACATTGCCGGAGATAGAGGGCCCCAGAGCAAGAGGCTGTGGTGTAACTGTTAGTGCTCACTGCTGCTTACTGGCTACGAGTTACTGGTTACTGTCACCGCCAGCTGCTGCAGCTGTGGGCTAGCACTGACTTTCCTCGGGACTCAGGAAAATTCTGGCGTGATGTGTTAGGCAATAACTCGCCTTTCTCACAGAAGCTGCAAATTCGATTGCTAGAAAGGAAGGGTGAAGCTTGAGACACTCGCCGGAATGAGTTTATATACGTTAAGAAATTAAATAAAGACTTTATTAGATATAAATAACAATTTGTAGTTTTAAATATATATTTTATCTCGAAGAAATATTCATAATATAAAAATGTATTACAATGTAAATTTTAAATAGTACCCTTTAAATGTTTTTAAAGTAGGTTTCCTTTAATGAAACATGCTGGACTTAAGACTTAAGTCTTAAAATATACAAGACATTTCCCGAGTTCGTTTTAAGGCAACTCGAAACCCATTTTTACCTGTATTACCTGAGTGTAAATCACTTTTTTCTTGGCTTATTAAGACCGCTGTTCTCCACGAACTCTCTACTTTCTTGTCCAAAGGCCTGTCACGTTTGGCCTGCCGACTGCAAGTGGCCAATATCCACGCTTCATCTTTGCCGAGCCGCCGCCATCATCATCATCATCCTCCTCGTCGTCGTCGTCGTCGTCGTCGTCGTGGTCGTCATCATGATCATCGGCCTAAACATGACAATTTTCATGGGTTTATCATTTCATAATGAATTTGTTTTGTCAGCCAATAAATTATGGGCAACACGCCGCTGGTCTACCTACAAGGCCCGGCTAGGCCCAGGCCCAGACCAAGACCGAAGCCCTAGACGAGAAACAACTACATCATAATCATCTAAGCAACATCGCAGAAAAGAGCGCTGTCCTCAGATCCAGACTCCGACTGGGACTGCGTCTCCGATGGCTGGGCTTTATCGTGAGACCCGTTGATTTAGTGGCCCGCAGTTTGTTTAGTTATTAGCTCTTGCCCTTTTTGGCCCAGAACAAATTGCATTTTGATTTATACGGCCGGAATGAGTTTATCTACACGCGACAGGAAACGAGCGCGTCAGTCCTAGCCGCCCACATCAAAGGGCGGGCTGGGACGTGAGGAGGCTGGAAAATCGAAGGGAAAATCAGTCAGTCACTACAACTCCAGCCCACTCTCTCACACACAGACACAGCCAACACAACATCCCGATCTGGCCACATCAAAGGGCATTAAAATTTCAAATAGGTAATTAAGTAAAACGCATAAACCGCACAACACGAAGAGTGCCGGCTCAGCCAGTCGATTATTTACACTCGAGGTGAAACACAGCAGCGTCAGAGGCATCCCGAGAAGCATCAGCATCACCACCCCGTGGGTTGTGAAGTATTCAGATTTCAGTGTGTCAATCAATTTGCCTTCATTTGGCTTCGCTTTGCGTTTCCGTGTTCAAGTGCAGCGCACACGGCAAAGTGTATTAAATAAACCACAAAACGAACGCTTAACACCTGCACGGGGAGAAAACAATTATACAAAATGGTAATTTAAATTAAAGGATATTTGGAGTAGAATATATATAGGGAGTTATAATGAAATATATGCTTTTTGTACTGGGATGTCTCCAAGTATCTTTTGTGAATATAAATAAATACAATTTCTGTCTTAAGATCTTTATTATAGTTTTCCACTCATTATACAAGATTTTTAAAAGTGTTTATAGGAAAACCGGAAAAGGGTAGATTAATGGCAATACGGAAGGGCCAAAACAACTTGAGTGCCGCAAATAACCGGCAGCACACGGCATACAAATTGTAATTGAGTCGTAGCCGCAGTCGCAGACAGGGGGAGGCAGCCACGTATCGGAGTCGGGGGGAATCGGGAAGCATAAACCAGGAACTAGGAACCAGTAACCCGAAATCCCCAGGCCCCAGATCCGGCGGCTCATTATGCCATAGAGAGAGGGATAAAGGGACTGCAGAGCCGGTGAACCGCAACACTGGAGCGCGCGGCGAATACCGAATACCGAAAACCAAACCAAAACGAACCTAGAGACCCAGCCGACTGTAAATATTTGGCCATCCTTCGGCACTTGCTCTACTTTTCCCATTTGCAGCAATTAAATACATTAACGAGGGACACTTTTTTAGGGCCTAAATGCCGCCGTCTGCTGACCCCGATTCCCCCGGGGTCGTTGTGAACTTTTGCGGCCGGGAGACTCCGAACGATGTTGACCACGTTTTCCCTTTACGTTTTTCGTTGGCCACTCTTTGCAGTTGGTGGTGTCGCGTTTTGCTGTTGTCAATTTGTTGATTAAATTTATATCGCATAATGCCATAAAGGGATCACTTTTATGATGGCTTCACTCCAGCTGTCTGAGGCGGCTCTTATCGACTGTCATCAATCTGATGCAATTGCACCGCCCCGCTCGGCCTTGTTTATATATTATGTTTTGACAACTGACATGTGCCCAATTAAAAACTATACCAAGCTTACCTATATACTGAGTGATTCACAGGGGTCTGTTCTCTCAATGGAGGAAATAAATCAAGAAAAGGCTAGCAGGGGAACCCCAAAAAGGCATAGCTTGTTCTCCCTCCCTTCATCTTCTATTTACACTAAAAAACCATTAACAATATTTAAATCCGAACATGGCATGCACTTGATGGCTGCTTAAATCGGTGCATTATCGGATTTCTTAGGAATAATCTAATCGGATCGCCTAATTGCGGCAATTATGTGAACGAGCTGCGGCCAACTCGTTTTTCACTTTATTAATTATGCAAATTGATTCGACATTTCTGACCCGCATTTAGCTTTTGTATTGCCTGTTTCACTGAACTTCCCCCTTTCTCCGATTCTCCGCGCGCTGAGAATCTTGCGAGAACAAGAGAAATGGGTCACTCGAACGAAACGAATCGAAATGAAACCTGTTGTTGGGCATATCAAACACTGACTGGGTATTTAAATAATTTTCTTATTAATGTGCAAATGAGCTTTGCCATTTGACACTTTTGATTTGACCAAGAACAGATTTTATGGCCAGGCATAAATGTGTGCTAATGGCTCTGAGGGGAGAAGACTCTTCATCTCCCTCTCCCTTTCCCCTAAGTTGACATAAATTTTATGGCTTGACCCAACGCCTGAAAAGACGCTGATATGACCCCTTTGCTTCGGGCCATAAATGCCAGTGTTTTGGCCCTTAAATGCAAGTCGAACTCAATGCAAAACCAAGTGTCAGCCATAAACCATTTACATTTAACAGGGCTTAGGGTGAAAGGGAATGAGAGTACGGCTTTAAGACCAATTAAAAAAGGAGCAGCTAATTGTAGTCATAACTTGTGTAAGGCGTACGCATAGTTGCCGCGGTTTTTAAAGGAGTTTTTAAGCAGCGAAAGGTGGCAGCAGGTGGCCTTTGGCAGAAGAGAGTGGGAGGCACAGTCACTCAAATAAGTAAATTGGATTTACCCCGGCCACAAGGCCTTTACTGGGATGCGGCAACTTTGCCTGATTGCCTCGTGGCCTGGGGACTCTCCTGGGCGCCACCTCCGGGTACTTCTCCGGCTCCTACTCCAGCTCGTACTCCCGACTCTGATCCCTCTCCTCGAGCTGTTCTATTGCTGCTATTCCTGCTACTTTTACAGCTCAGCTGACAATGTTGCCAATGTTGTACGGTAATTTTACATAAAAGCACATAAAGTGCAATGTTTGATCGTAAAACTTTTTTACGACATTTTTCCTGTGCGCATATATAAAAATGGGAACCAAACCGGGAGGCAGATGAGCAGAGGAATCCTCATAGCCAGCTGACTCCTCGGTGGGTATTTTCCTTTATCTGTTCGGTGAAGGCGCTTGTATTATATTCCCTTTGCCCGCTTCCGGCTTTCCTTTGGCTCATATAAAATTTGTAACACGTGTGTCGCAAGGTGGCCATATATATAGAGAGAGTAGGATGAGGTATATAGCTCTGTGGCATTTCTATTTCGGTGCGTAGGAAAATTTATGTTGGCCCGGTTTATTGTTTGGCAGCAAGTGAAACACTTTGGAGAATTGCCGGAGACCAGTATATATCGTGGGCGGAGTAATGCCGGTAATTTGCCGGGGAGCCTGGCCCCATAACTGCGATTGCAATTGCAGCTTCCGTTACCTTGAGCTGCTCCTGCTGCTGCTGTTGCAGTTTCTGTGGCTTCAGCCACATTTAAGCCCTCATAAAGTTAATGACATGCACAGAAAACACCCCCCGTCATCAAGCTGGCATTACTATACTTACCCATCTCGTGGCTGGGATTGCATTGTATCTCGGAGCCATGCAAATGCAACATCAGCTGTCTCCCACTCCCACTCCCACTCCCACTCCCGCTCCATGGGAGTCATTAAAAATATAGCAATTTTCACGCATGTGCCAGACCGAATAGAAAATAAAATGCATTTTCCGCAACATGACGAATGGCTTGATTCTATTTCACAGTTTCGCTGGCAGAGTGCAGCCTCCATTAAAGAAAGCAAAGAGAAAAACAAGAAAGAGTATTTTTCTCCTTTAGTCACTATATAATATATATATTTTCTTTTTTTTTATAAATCAAAAGAAAGGGGTGTGAGGCAGGCAGGAATGCAGCGACAGGAATGATGACGTTACCTTTGCAACAACATCAGCCTCGGGGAACAACCACACGAAGCATGATAGCCAAAGGCTGCAGAGAATACCCTGCTTTCGGGTTGGAGTATGCTGGCCTTACACTGAGTTGTAAGGGATTTCTATAATCAAGTGCTTATATATCCCAGGAGCTGAGTCTGCTGGGTAAGCTGAAACATGCCTCAGCCTTTGGCTCGCGGCAGTCGCTCAGTCACAGCAACGCCCCCTCACAGACAGCCAGTCAAGTTGTCCTACAGACCAGACGCGGTATAAGCATTCAGTTACAGATACACCTTAAGAAATAGGGAATTTAATACTTAATTAATATAGATAGAAATTGATAAAAATTGACATCGTAAGGGGAATTAATCAATTTAATTGTTTCATTTTAAATAGTTATAAATTTATACTTGATCTCAATTTGGGAGAACTAAGCTTCAAATTAAAATATACAAGTTTGCATGAATATCTCTTATTATCTCTTAAACACTTTTTCTTACCATAAAAAGCTTTGAAGTCTTCTTGGTAACTATTACATCGATTTTATTTCAAGTGCATTGCTTTGCCTCCAGCTTGAACCCTAGTCCCTGGTCCAAGTGCAACTGCGACTGCGGCTGTGGCGCACTTTAAGCGAATTTCATTTGTCTGCAGCGTCAAGCACTTGACAATCACTCACGTAGCCATGCAGCTTCCTGCCACCCCGTGCCACCGCCACCACCAGCTCGGCACCCTTTTGGGCGCTCCCTTCACGTTCCCTTGACGCTTGTCTGGGCTGGAGACCAAGTCTGGGGCTGGGTCTCGTTCTGGTCGGGTCTCCTGGTCTGGCTGGCTGCCTGGCTGGTTGGATGGCTGGCTGGTTGGTGTTAACAAGTTCCCATGCAACCGCTTAAATATTAACGCACACACCAGCACACGCTGATTCATTGGAGGCAGCTGTCGTTGTCGGCAACTGTAAATAAATACTCATACAGCACACGGCGCAAAAATCTTGTGTGTCATTGCACTCGACGGTTGTCGTTGCTGGGATCCCAACAAGGATTCAGCGAAAAAACATATATATACAAGTAGGAACGTTAAAGAGAATGCAAGGCCTTGGCTGTGATATACCTAGTACTTGAAAGCTCAAAATATTATGGCTTTTACAGGCAAAAGTCCGGCTAGAAGGACCAAATCCAATGATGCAGTTCTAGATAGGGAATCCTTGAGTAGTGATTCGGGGACTAACCATGATCCTGTGTACCAATGCTCTTATTGTACACAGACATTGATATCTAACTACATCGAATTAACGCTTAGAAAAATATTTACAAATTAGCTTGAAGGACTCATAGAGAAATGGCTGCTTAATGCTTAGCTACCCTGCTTGGACTACCCGCCAATCCAGCATACCCTTTTTCTCACCAATTGCCAGGTATTATTACGAAAAAAAAGTGCCAACAGTTGAGAGGCACATACATACGTGACTTTACTCGGGGACAAGACGCAAGCGAAATATTTGCCCGCAAACCGCTACAAATCATTAAAATCATCGAAATGCCAGCGAGGCATAATTAACTTCAACTCAATCAGTCCAAGGAGTCTGGCTGGGGGACAAGGATGCGGAATGCGGCACTGCGGGGCGGAAGACGGGGGCAATGTCATACCGAAGCACAAGCGTCAATGCAATTAGAGGCCCGACTGTCTCGGACAATCCAATGGGTTCTCCAGGCTCATTACGTGCCAAAAATAAGTGAGAAAGAAACGCGCAGCAGCAGGCTGTGAATCTGAGTCTGATTGTGGCCCCCGCCGTCGTCGAAAGTGGGCGCCAAGACATGCCGTCGACCGTGTTAATTGCTGCAAATGCCTCAAGGTATGCCGGGCCCACGCCCAACGCCCCACCCGACCACTGCCGCTGCCACCCCGTATCCTTGCCACCACCTTCAATCCACCTCATATGTTATGTGGCAATTGTGTGTGGTGGCTGTAAAATTTATGCCCGCCTGCGGATTGCCAACTTGCTTGCTTTGTGGCCACGTCCATGGCTCTGGCTATAGCTAAGCACAGAGAGAAATGTGAGGAAAATCGGTCATTAGTAAGGGAGTTAATCAGCTATAATTGCCATATATTTTTTGCTCTTTTAAATATAAAATGAAAGCCAATTAAGCAGGTATTAATCTCTAATAATCATTTAAGTCTTATTAAAATTATTTTTACAATTTAATCTTTCATTTTCTAAAAGAAAATCTCCTACTATTTTTCCCTCTGCATCGCTAGCCATGCATATTGCTTTAAGGGAATGAGCCGAGCTAGCAAAATTCTTGGAAATTAGCACCACAGTCGGCGAACGTGACGAGTAACTCGTGAACAAATATTAAGTAATTTTGCGCACGCATATGTACATATCTCAAGAGGAGCATCGAGTGGATATATATTTTTCCAACTAATTCTGGCTGGGATTATGTCATTGCTCGCTCGCTAGCTAGCATCTTGGAGAACCCTTCCCTGTCTGTCTGTCAGAGAGAGCGGAATTTCCCCGAAGTCATGGCATGCACACCTCCTCCATTAAGTCTCCAGTCATTCGGAGTCTGCGAAAAATAAATGCCTTTGCCCTTGGCTTCAATTTTCCAGCTCATTTGAGAGTTATTTACATCTCACTGCCCGCCCCCAGAACCGAACCAATAAGCTCCATTTCATAGTCAAATCAACCAACTAAAAAAAGGAGGAGGAAATCACAGCCACAAGCCTGGCTTCCACACCCTCGGTATCCCCCATCTAATGCCAAAAAACCCGGAGCGCCCATTTAATCATCATTAAGCTCTGGCACTCGCCGAGGTTCAGGATCAGGTTCGCATGCTCAGGCCGGGCAATCCTTCTGATTTCAGACTCTCGCTCACCTTTTTCTTTGCCATTTGCACTTTTCGATGCTTTCACGTTTTTCATCATCATTACCAGCAGCAGCTTCTACGCACACAGCAGTCCCAGCCCCAGCCCCACCACGGCCACGGCGAGTAATAAATAATTTCGTTTAGCTAGAGCCAGTGCCAGAATCAGACCGAAAAACTCCAGCAGAGTCCCCTCCAGCTCCAGATGTATGTGCTGAAAGTTTGTTTGCCTTTCGTCTCCGCCTTGGCTCGGTGTTACTTCCGCAAAACATAAAACGGCAACACAGAGCCAAGAAAAAGTGCGGAAAGGCATCGGGACGAAGGGACCCATGATCCATTGAAATATGACAAAATGCTGTTTGAGACATTTTCAGTTATTGATACGCTGCTTGGTCCGTCCATCAGCCAAGAAAAGCAGAAATGAATGCAAGTAGGGAGCGAGTGCGAGTGGGAGTTGGGGGTTTATGATGATGCGTGGCGAAGGGAGAACTGTAAGCCAAGAACAGGGCACATACACATTGTGTATGTGTATTGCAGAAATATTATTAATATACCGCCCGGAAAAAGCTTACGAAAAATAAGTAAGGAGGGTCTAGGGGGACTGTCTCGACCAGGGAATATCCAGCACTCAGTTTGGCAAGAAAAGTTGAATACTTTATGGGGATTACTTTAAGAGAAAACTAGAAAAATATCTTTAACGAACTTAAAATTTACCTCATGTAGTTTATTTTTAGTTGGTTGCAAAGAAAGAGCTTAGTTTAAAGTCAGAACTCTCTCAATCTTTACTTGACTTTAACTTAAATTAAATTGTTAATACCTTTGACAGCAGTAGATTTCTTGTAAGTACTTTCCCTAAAAAGGGTTAAAGCTTCAACTTTAATAACCCAAAAGAACAAATACAACATACCCTTCAAACCAAAAAATGTAGCGGGTATAAAAAACGAAGAGGGACGAGCAGGAAAGTAGTAAAATCCCCCGGAAAATTGAAAGCAAAGTTTCGTCTGATAAATAGGCAAAGGCGAGAGAGGCGGGTGTGTTGGCCTTTGCCAAATGCCACACGCACTTTATCACAAATCAAGCCAAGTTTTTCCCCCCATCAGCAGGGAGTGGGAGTTTTTTGGGGGGTTCTGGCCAAAAGTCACGCCCACCGCCCACCGCCCGCTGCTGCCGCTGTGATAAATTTGATGGGAAAAGAAATTATGAGGGTGTCGCTGGCTGCCTGGAGTCGATGCTGATGTTGATGATGTCCTGTAAACACAGGCTCGGGCATAAAGATATGACGCTATAAATATGCCGGGGCGATAAATTTCCCCAGTGTCATATATAAATGCGGGGCGAAAAAGCGGGAGAAACTGTTCAAAAATCGATCAATGGCATATTTATCATGTGTGTGCAGGATTTTGGGTATCCCAAAAGCACATATTGCCTTGCGGTTAACTTGGCCAAAGTTGCCGAACTTTTGGGATTTAAGTTTCATGTTTTTTTCCAGCGATTTGAAAGCCGGTACACGAAAAGGTTATGGGTTATTTGAAACTCACATGGCAATTAATCAGTTTATGGCGCACCAAATTGCTTTCCATTTAAATATACATAACTTCTAGGCGGGCGCTTAACGAGATGAGCATTAAATTTAAAGAAAATGTTGGAAAATGCCGTCGTAAAAGTGCGGCACATAAATGTAAATTGTAATTTCCGCTGTGCCAAAGAGCAGGCGGGGGCGTGGCGGCAAGTTGAATGAACTTGTTGTTGCTGCGTGCGTTTGGCTGCAATTAAAATTATTTCCACTGCGTCTCCTCCATTCCCCACAACGTCCATTCATGCCGCCTGTCATTCACATAAATATGCTGCATTTTAATTGATGTTGCTGCTATGTTGCTGCTGCTGTTGCGATGCTGCTGCCTCTGCTGTTCACGGTGCTGCTGCCACTGTCGCGTTGACAGAGTGACCAAGTTAAAGACAGATGTGTGACAGATGCCAGTCAAGCTGGCAGCCGACTTTCCATTAATTAGGCATAATATTTCATTAGTGTAATGAGCGCCACTGGGAAATGTGCCAGTCCCTAATGAAAGCACACACGGCTAACCATAGGATAGTGTACCATATATCCTATGCAAAACAACTGTCTTGAGGTCTGCGGGGCCATGTGAAATATGTGTGAAAAGCCGGCAAGCCGCTGCACTTGTTGCCAGCTGCTCCTCCTCGGCTGCTGCTACTGCTGCTGCTGCCTTTCATTAGGCGAGTGCACATTAATTATTTTGCATGTACTCCGTACTTTATAGTACTATATAGTACGGTTACAAAAGGCGAACGCAATGTACTGAGTACCGAGCAGTGAGTACTCTGTACGCGGTGCTCTTTCTCCGAGTTCGTCGGCGAAATTCGTGTGAAGTTGCCGAGAGATATCAACGTGAAATACAGCAGACATTGCCGTGGCTTAATTTCGTTCGGGGCTCAAACTAATTTGACGGGATCAACTGTTGAAATGTTAGTCCGGACGAACGGCGAACGGGAGCGCAATCTTAAAATGTTAGTCACTGCTTTAGCGAACGTCACATGCAGTTGTCTATCATACTTAGGGGTGCTTAGGGAGCCCCTTTATCGGCCGCATTTCTTTCTGGGGGTGCGACTGTCCCCAGTGTTTCGTCATGATGATGACTTAAAACTGGCCCATTAAAGCGTGGCAGGCCAAAGCCTGGCGCTTCCTCCTCCGATACGACGCTAGCTGCTCCGCTGCTCAGTACCTCCGCTCCTCTGGGACCATGTACTATAACTCTAATGACATAATCTGCTTTTGGCCAACACACACACAAACACAAACACTGTGAGAGGCCCTTTAACTAATCCGCTTAAGTGACTTTTGTTGCTGTTGCCGAAGGTGATTCTTTGCCTGCCGCTGCCGCTGCCATTGCCACTTCTATTTTGCCTTTCCCTTCATGCATATTAAACTTATCGCCGGCAAACAACCGCAATTATAAAATTATAATGATAATGCCCAACTAGGGAGCGGCAACCGCTGACAGTTGGACTGTCATTGCCTCTTATGTTGCTGTTGTTTGGATGTTGCTGTTGCTTTTGCTGTTGCTGTTGATGTTGCTGCTGATGTTGCTGTTGCCGCTGATCTGCGTTGCAGATAAACGGCGACGAAGCCAAAAGAGTTATTAAAACAAGGCCTAGTCAGGGAATGAGATACTCCAGCTTTAGCTCCAGTCAAATGCCAGAGATAGTTGCATCTATGTTAGTTACTTTATTACACTTGAAATAATAAAAGACTTTAAAGCAAATGAGAAAATTAAACCAAACAAAGAAACATATAATTGAATCGAGAAAAGCATTAATAACAACATGAATAAAAATAGTTTTAAAGCTTAAAAATAAAATAAGAATCTCTTTGAATTAATATTTATTTAAATATGCATTTAGTTACCAATTGTATTATGATAATGAACCGTTCCTATGGCGAATTTATAGAATGAAACTACCAAAAAAAAAACATCATAAATATTTCAAAAATATATTATAAGTATAGAAAAATTTACTTTAATATTCATTTTTCTCTCACTGTACCAAGCAAACCAGTTGGAAATGCAGTTGCATTCCCACTAATTGCCACAGACGATGA
The DNA here is from genome assembly GCA_008042585.1 of Drosophila punjabiensis. Taxonomy (NCBI): domain Eukaryota; kingdom Metazoa; phylum Arthropoda; class Insecta; order Diptera; family Drosophilidae; genus Drosophila; species Drosophila punjabiensis. The sequence continues at coordinate 20,224 of VNJR01012647.1, read as the reverse complement.
TAGCTGCATAGCACTTGTTAATTACCCGCACATATTAATTGCCACTTTCTATCTGTTTTTTTTTGCCATTGCAGAAAATGTCAAACGCGGCGTATACTTAATCTTGTCACTGGAGAGAGGGAGAAACGCACGGCAAGCAACATGAACTGCCTTTGTCGCCCATCACGGATTATGTCCGTGCGCATTAATTTGCTGGATGAAACCGAGTTTATACACGAGATCAAGGTGAGTTACAGCCCTTACCGGCAAGGATTTGTCCTGCGCCGCCAACCCCCGTGTAAACATGGCCAACTCTTTCGCTTTCGCTCTACGCCCCCTCCGTAATCATCATCACCATCGTCGTGAACAGCATTTTGTGGTCTCCGTTGAATGACAAAAAGTGTTGCATACTTTGCACGTGCCTCGAAGTTTTAGGGGTGCGAGCTGGAAAGGGGTGTGTGTGCCTTCACCCTCATCAATATTTAGTGCAGGGCCTTGTGACTTGGCAAACATGCAAAGTGTCATCATTCACACGTCCATAGCCACAGATGTCTGTCGGTGTCCCTCTGTTTTCACCGCTTTCCCCCAGCGTTTCCCCGCTTTTCCAGCCATCCATCTCTGGGCTTAAAACTGCTCACGTTTGCCAAATTAAATGGGTCGCCTGACTGATGCCGAGGCTGAGGCTGAGGCAGTGGCAAAGGCAAAGGCATCCTCGCATCTCGTTGTCGCCCTTTGTCTCCGTCATCCGAGAGCTGGGACATGGGAGCTGAAAGCTGAAAACTGGGAAAAATTGTGCTGATTTTGCACGCCATCTCATAGTTGGCATCATTGTGCGGGCAAATCAAATAAATTGTTGTGATTTTTCTCCACACACACACACACGAGGAAAACACACAGTGCTGCCGTCGCGACGGCCTGGTTTCTGGTCTTTGATTTCAGCAAACCTCTGCAAAACTTGTCCAATAAAATCCGCATGAAAATGAAACTCGGAGCCAGCATATTTGTATTTGTCTCTCCTCTTTGTCTTTTAATTGAAAAATATTCCGAGGACCGAATCGGGGGCATAAATCAGTTATGAATGGTCTTGGGAAATTTCATTTAAAAGCCATAAAACGCGCCCGATGACATGTTGTATAGTTCCCATGATGAAAACTATATCGATTCTGGATAAATCACATTCATATTTATGGGCAGAAAACAATTGTCAAGGGGGAATTATGGGAAAATTAATTTGTCCTTGTCAAAAACAGGAAAATAACTGAATTTCTCTGGTTTGGATTTCAAAGTAATCTGGATTTAATATGAGTAGAAGATTATGTTCAATGAGAAAAATATTTGTGTGGCAGAAAATTGGGATGTAAACTGAGGAATATTTTCGAAAGCTTATCTAAAGTAGATGCAAAATGTTTTAATATAAATAATACCTAGAGGCATACAAGTAGTTGAGAAACTATTTTTGAACTTCCCTTTAAAGCAACCTTGTGCAGGGTTATGCCCTGTGAATAATTCAGAGCAATGTAGATAATGTAGATGTTCAGCTCCGATAAAGTTCAACCACAACACGATGCCCTATCATATTCAATGCAAATTCATGTCAACTCGCCAGCGATGCCTGTGCGGTCTGCGACATAATTAGCAGTGACTTAAAGGGCCGCCAGTTAATTATGCATTCGCCCCGGAGTCAAGCCTTGTACATATATACTTAACATACTATGTAAGTATTCCCGCAGAGCTGCAAGTGTGTGCGGTAATTGGACCAGTTGAGCGTGAATCGCCCACGGCGACGAGTGGAGCTGCATCTCGGTTCCTGATTGATCAAGCGGCTTGAGGTCCGGCATGAGGATCGGGATTCGGGAAGGGGACTATGGCCACGACGACGACGACGACGACAGACTAGTTTAGCCATTCCGAGAACTGACTAATGACACTTGCCAGCTCGTGGCATGCGCAAAAATTGGAGCACGTAAAACGCTAATAATCACAGCTCATCAGCGGAGATTTATAATAATTTTACAAGCCAAATCGCCGCGGGCCTCGCACATCGTGCATTAGGAGGCGTGGCCACAATTTGACAATGCCTGGTTGCGACCGGGCTCAGTGGCCCCCGGGGGTCACTATTAATGAGCTTAGACTGGTAAGGCGCAGCAGCAGCAGCGGCAGAGAGCAAGTACCACTCACTCACTGGCAACTTATCGCTTGTCATTATTGGCCCCGGTCGCCCGGGCGACTCACCTCGTCGGACGACGGCCACATGATTGATAAAAGACTCGCCGACAAATTCCGAAAACCCTGGAAAAAAGCCACGACAAACAACGTCGAAAGCCAGCCCCATGAATGAAAACTCAAAGAGCCGCGCTGCTGCGATGACTACGGTCTGATATGCAAAAATGCCCGAGAGTTGCGGAGGAAAAGGAAAAAATGCGTGTGGCCGCCAGCCTCGAAACGTAATTTTATTTACACGGCTTCGGGCCGAGCAGGGCAGGCAGGGTGGGGATGAAGGTGGATGAAGGGAGACACTGAGTTTGCCCCAACTGTCTGTCAAATTGCCACCGACGACACCAACGACCAGCAACAACAGCAACCCGGACAGCAACGCCATGCTGTTGTGTTGATTTTGACGGCTGCCGATGGCACTAAGCGCACGCACTTAAAGCCACCAAACGGCTGCAGTCTGCCATTAGTGACAATCGGTGGGGGGAAGGGGGAAAACATTCAAGGGAAATGCACTGAAAAAAATATTTATATCGGACTGTCAATAGTTTCTGAATGTATTTAAGGACATAAAAGCCTTTCTGTGAGCTGCTTTCTTTGAGATAAACTTTGTTACTACATATTTCCACATAGGAAAAAAGCAGTACTATCAATAACTGCTTTCTTAATTACTTACAAAAATATCTAACTAAAAATTTAAATAATAGCTTTTCTTGAATGCAAATATTTATGATATAATCACTGAGCAATAGCAAAGCTAAGTAATATATAAAGTTTACACATATAATTAGGTATCTTTGGCTTAATTTGTTACATAAATAAATACATTTTTATATAGTTAAGGCTACATTTAAAATTTTCCGAGTGTAGCTTACGAATAATGAGAGAGATGAGGAGTTCACTTTGCGGTTGACTCGTTTTGCATTTCCACTGGCGCCGAGTTACCCGAAACAGTTATATCCACAACATCAGTCAATGCTGCAATACATCTCACATCTCACTCTCTGTCTCTGGTCTGTCTGTCTGTTTGTCTCCTCATCTGGCAAAAGCGGCAGTTGCGTAATCGATATTTCATGGCCACGACGAGAGCTGTGCCAAACGTTGCGTATGAGTGATTTTTTGGAATGCGTTATCTTGCGGATTATATTTAAGTTGACAAATGAAAAGCAAACAAGCTCACAAAGTTTTGAATGAAATTTGCTGAAATAATTTTTTGATGGATTATAATAGTTTTGATTCTAATAACATTTCGAAAGAATTAATATGAATATAAGATGAGAGAGATTTTTATAATTTAAAATACATTTTCGAACCTAAAAATTTTAAATTCTAACCAAATTAGTTTGAAATTAATAAATCTAGTTCATATTTTAGGCAAACTTAAGAACAAAAGAATTAAAAAATTCATGGGAAAAAGAACTCCGCTAATTCGGAATTTCCTCATTCCCTTTAAAACCCATTGTATACTCCAGTATTGCCACAAAATTCCAAGAGGTCTTAAAGTTGGCGAGACAAAAGTTTGAAAAATGGAGTTGAACCCGTCGAAGATTGGGACAAAGCCTCTGGTACGGCAGTGGCCCTGGAGGCCAAGCAGCCAGCCATCCAGCCAGTCAGCCACTTAAAAGCTGGCAAAACTGTGACAAATGATTTTGACGACTTCATGCCCAGACATGTACCCCTGCAGCCAGATGAGAACGTGTGCACCTCCATATTACTATACCGAAGTATATATATAGACCAAATCTGTGAGTTTGTGGGCCATTTATCACGCTTACCATGCTAATGACATTCGGCCGGGGCGCAGCTCCGCAGTAGAAGTCCAAGTCGAGTTGGTAACTTGGCCTGAAGTGCTCCCAAGCAGAGCAGCAGAGCGGCACTTCTCGCCGTGGTCTTGGCACTTGAGTCTCGGCCACAGTTCGAGGCGGCCAAAATGGTATAAGCCTGTTATTGCTGGATAAGGTTATATAATTATTTCTTAACGGTTAAAGCCGGCTCGGCTCGACTCAGCCAAGTGGCCAACTGGCCAAGAGTGTGTGTGGGCTTTGTTTGGCCAGCGCTTGATTCTGTCAATACAGGGTGCCATTTGAGAATTTATGTAAATCATTCCCAGCGCACTTCACACTGGCCACAATGACAGGTCGAAATGGAAAATGGTTAGTTTGAGTGTTTCACGAGCAAACACTTCAGTCCCCTTCCCTGTGTCCCCTCCGGACCAACTCGCTATCTGAAATAGCCATAGCCAAAGCCATAGCCACAGCCATTGCCATACGTAATTCCTGGCCAAGTGTATGGGCGAAAAGTTGGCCAGGCCCCCGGGCGACATTTAATTAGAGTCCCGCTCGTGGTTCGCACGCCGGCCCGGCCCGGCCCGACCCGGCCTGGTCGAAATAAACCTGCAGTTTATGGCCAACATAATTAAGTTAAAAGCTTTTTTACAGTCATTCCATTCCATTCTGACCGAACCGTACCGACAAACCGGACGCAGCTCGCGCGCTCAAATTGATAATGAAAATGAAAATAAGCAGAGCCCATGAAGCGTGTTTAATGGCTAAATAAATGCCGGCGTCTAGATTTCAGCCACCCACACCTGGGCCAATGTATCTGGGTATCTGTGATGCTTAAATTCGACGTTAGTGCGTCCAGTTATGGCCGGTAATTCGGGCCATTTTCGAAGGCCATACCAATGAATTGACCCCTGGAATTAAAATGCTGAGAATGGTGAATGTTTAATAAGAACAAAGGTACTCTGAAAACAATAGATTGTGCGAATAATGTTCACGTTTTCTTTTAACTTTAAATTTTAGACAATCGACAATTAAGTTTATATACTTATATCCTTCAAAATTTATTATAATAAAAGTCTCTTACATACAAAATATAATTCAATATTCAAAATTACCAAAAATTAAAGAAATGAAAATGGAATTCATATTTTTTCCTTTACAATGAAGCATTCATGTTATAATTAGCAATTTTTAACTGTATTACTTGCTACAATTTACTTAATATATTTTTCTTAGTGCACCGAAAGCGTAACCAAATTCCAAAATTTACAATACTCTCGCTTTCAACCGTATTAAATGACGTAATTAATAAGGGGCAAAAGGTTAGACCCGAAAATGCCCCAAATGTTTTACCTTTTTGGCAAAGTCAGCGAAACAGTTTCCCGCCTGTGCCCTTTTCTTTTTCCTCTTTTTTTTTTTGTGTCTGGCGTTTTTTGGGCAGCTGGGGTAATTACTTTATCTGTTGCTGAAGTTGCGTTTCGGTTCATAATAGGATTAACCAAAAGCGCCCCACCGAAAGAAGCTGAAATTTTTGGCTCGAAAGGCGAACAAGCCAAACTGGCCAAGAGCCCGCCCGTCCGTTCGTTGCCTTTTGCAGCTGTCAGAACCATAACTCAGTGTCAAGTCGAGACTTGCCGGCTATATCTGAATATCTGAATACTCGCATTCGGATCTGCGTTGGCCAGGCCACAAAAGCCCCCGCACCGTACCGCAGACAAGACAAAAAGCAATTGTTCAATCGCCGAGGAGCACGGCACAGGGGACCGGAGAAATAGATTTGCAAACAATTTGCAACAATTCAATCAAAAAAACTTTAAACGCAAATACAGATCGGAGCTCCAGCTCCAGCGGGTGGCCAGTTCCATGGGTGGGTGGCAGGCCAAAAGGGGATTGCGATGGGGATGCCAGCTTGACGGCCATCAGATAACTCACTCACTTGGTGGTCCGGGGCACCAGAAACCGAAACAGCCACGGAGACAGCGGCGGCGGTCCCACTTCTTGCGCCCTGTCAAGCTCCGAGCGTGGAGCTTGGATCACAGCTCCGGCTGTTTGTTTGCCCAAGCGTTTGAATGGGCCAGCGAACAAAGCGCCAAAGAAATTCAAGGTGAGTCCCGGACCAGGGACGTTTACACCTGGAAAAAATGAGAAACAGCTTAAGGAGGCTCAAATTTTAAGAGAGAAAATTAATTAGATAAATAGAGATAAATTTAGTAAATGTTTCGGTACATGAAAAGGCTTTCTTCAAGCATAGTTTTTTAAAAGGGGGTTACATTTTTTGTTTTAAACTATTTTCTGTCAGTGCCAAACCTCCATTTTCTGGGCTTCGTTCACTTGGATAAGAGTAGAAATATTTGCCAACCAAACAATGATATCCAGCATTTGCACAGACGTCGTGCAGATGCCAGGCGGAAAATGCAAGTGATGCCTCTGCGGCGGAAGTCGTAGCTCTCGCCCAGCCGGAAAAGCCCAAGACAAGTTGAACAGTTCGAACAGTTGAACAGTTGCACGTGCAATATATCATTCGGTTTGCTAGAACGCCCAGATGCGCATATCGAGCTGGTACGAGTATTAGCTTTGCCAAAGGAAACTCTCTACACTCAAAGAGAATCCCAAAAAACAAAAAAATAGAAAAAGAAAATGTGTGCCGGAAAGCTGCGACAAGCCAAAAAAACCAGCGACAATCCAGAAAAAAGGCCCAAACATGCCGCTAACCAAAAAAAAAAGGGGGGAAAACAGAATAAGAAATGCCGCTATGTGACGATGACGATGACGGGCTCACAACTCATATCGCAGCTAAGGCCAGGGCACCGCTAAAGCTGCGGCTAAAGCTGATTCTGAACCCGAGTCGGATAACCAAAGTCAGAGTCAGAGTCAAAGGCTGAGTCGCAGCCACATTCACATTCACATTCGCAGCCAAGTCCGCATTGAGCATTGTCAGGCTTTGTGCCGTTTGGCGTGGCATGCGAAATAAAACTCTCGTAAACAGACAGCGACGTTTCTAAACTGCCAGCATCTGTAGGACAAGGAGGAGCAGGAACTCTGTAGAAGAAGCCGAATACTAAATACTCTAAGTACTATTAGGTTGAAGAGGCTGAACATACAAGAAATCTTTAAAAACACAACTTTCACAGTTTTTGTTTTGAAAATATCTTTAAAATTCTATAAGCAATTAGTAAAGGAATATATTAGCAAACTTATGACTGATATTATTTAATATTACTTCGGGAAAACCTGCTTCTTTCTCCAAGAGAATGGCATTAACCCAGCCAGTGTTAGCTCCACCTGTCTAAGGGTATTTGGCACACGGCAGAGGAATCTCAAAGAGCAGCAGCAGCAGCACCATTCGCATCCAGAAGGAGAACTACAAACAGACAGACATACTGACAACAACATAGCCGGAGAACAACCAGCTATAGCCTGGAACAAACCAACAAACCGGCGAACAACAAACCGACGCGAGACGAGACGAGCGGAGACCTTCTACTCTTCAGCGTCGAGCTGAGCTGAGCTGCAGGAATTACGCAAATCTCGTTTGTTGAATGTGTTTTTCAGTTAGGTGAAGATGCGCCAATATGGGATGAGCCAGCAGCAGCAGCAACAGGGAATTCGGGGGGACATAAATCTGCTTTAGCATTTGGACCCGATGCTGATGCTGCCGGCTGGTTTTGTGCATAACGACGACACGATGTTGCTGCCATTGCTTTTCTTTCATTTTGTCGCCGTTTTGTCTGTGACATTGCAGGCGGCTGCCTGAGTGCTTTCCCTCTCTGGCCGTCTCCTTCTCAGCCCATTTCCCAGTCCCCGAGTATATATCTGTCTCTTGTTTTAGCCCCGTTTGTTTGCTTTTTTCCTGCTTCTATTTTTATTTTTTTATTTATTTTCTTTCTTCTATTTTTTTGCTTACTGCTTTTGGCGTGCCCTGAGCTTAAGACTCATAATGCCGTTATAAACACAAACGAATGTAGCTGCGCTGCTGTTTTGTGCACTCTGCACTGGGACAAATTATTAGCTATAGTACTAAAAAATTGGTAAATACTATTAATTAAATAATTTATGAAGCAAAATTTTAGGGATAAACATGGGAAAACCTATAACAATCATCTAAAAAAGTATACATTTCACAAGCATACTTGTAGAAATATTATTTTCTTCTTAGTTTAATATTTCCTGGTTAATATAATGATAGAAATGAGTGAAAAATCACCTTAAAAATAAAAAAAAAAGTAAGCCAGAATTCCTCATTTTAAATACTTTTTCAAGCGATTTTTTCTCTGGTTTTCCTTCTTTTTTCCGAGTGCACTGGCTGTTGTTTTTTGTTGTCAAAGGTCAGCGCACGCTTAAGCCAAGCATCGCAATTATACGCACAATGCAATTGGAGAGACTGCACACACACACACACACACACACACACACACACACAGGAACACCCTTACACACACACACACACTCTTACAGGGAATTAAGTATACGACCCCTTGGATGGAAAAACCTTTTGGGAGCAGATGCCGAGCATCATTTTCACCATCTGACCTGACCCCCATTGCCAGAGACTTGGATTTGTTTTTTATTCTCCATTTTTGCAGTATGTCTTGCCTTTATTCCACTGCAAGGGCAATAAGCTGGCGTTTCTTCTTAGCCGCCTTTCCATTTAAAAAGCGACAAATGAGCTTATGTAAGAAAAAGCAGACCATCGTTCCTGGACTTGAAATAGAATTGCAAAAAAAATGCATATAAAAAGTGATGTATTTGTAAGGAGCATGCATAGGGGAACTTTCAGTTTTTATAATGAAATTAAAGAAGCCTCAAAGCATAGGCTATGTTATGCTTCAGATTACAAGCTAATCTGCTTTATGTTTCATATATTTATAGCCCTTAAAATGCCTTTCAACTCTCTCCCTCTTACCAAGTAACGCCTTGAGGTCATAAACCGTGTGTTAATTATGTTAAAGCCTGGCTTTCAGGAGATTTCTGCGCACGCAGTAGGCCGGAATTGTGTTAGTCACGTAGTTAAAGTTTGTCAAGACGCTGATTACGTTTTAGCCGAAAGCGCGATGCAGGGATTTTCCCCCGAAAAAGTGTCCCCCAAGGGGTGAAAAAGAAAAGCAAGAAGGGGTGGCTGGGTTGGTGGCCAGACATGTGTGCTATATTTTCCGGTTTACCACTTGGCGCTCTCTAATTAAGTTGCATGGCAAAAACTTCCTCTTCTCGGCTGACAAGAAAGGCGGGCGGCAATCTAGGCTAGGAGGGACGGCGGCGGGGTGCGAGTAAGCTCATTAAGTGTACTTGGCCAGGATTCGATGTCCTTTGGCTACAGTGTAAGCGACAGCGGGGCCTGGCAGCAACATCAAAGTAAGCATAATTTGATTAAGACATTTTAGCCAAAGACCTAATCATCGTTAGCATCAACATAATCATCGCCCGGCACATCCGGCGTGTTCTTAATTTTTTCTCCCAGCCGACGACCCTCCCAGTCGTCTCCTTTCGCTGCTGTCAGCATCAGGATCAGCCGGAGTAGAAGCTATATCGACATCGGCATCCGCATCCACATCATCCTTTGATGCCCCAGACATCATCTACGTCACTGGTTCCGCACACTGCGACTCAGGGAAATCTAATTTATTGAACTCTGTCAGTGAGTGAGTTGTGTGTGTGTGTGCTTGAGGGTAGAAATTGGCAAGAGAGGAAAATGAGTTCGCCCCCAAAATGCCTGTCTGGACGTGGAAAACCTTTTGGGACTTGAACACTTTTGTTTGCACAAGTTTTTCCGGGTTTCTGTGATTAATTGCCGGCTATTGCGGTCCCTTACATGTTTACGTTGATTTTTAGCCATAATTTAGTCGCTGAACGACTTTAGACATGCACGGGGCGTAGTTCATTAGGACGAGACTTATTGGGCGTCTCTATTAGTTTGGGATTCCAGGATTCCACTTGAAGAGGGATGTCTGCTAGCGCAGGATCGATAAGGATGCTCCTCCTCACCGAAGTGTGCCAACTTTAAGGAATATTATTTTACTCCACTCTCACCTCATCTCAAATTCCATTTACTGGCACATGCATTATTAGCTCCTTTCGCCTGTTAGACTCTCGTCCTGTCCTCCTAAGTAAGCGGCCACCGACAATATGATGAACGCTCATGGTTCTTATGCATTTTTAAAATGCACTTTCCTACTTGTGTTTTATGGTAAAAGCATTGACAGCAGGAGCAAAAGTGGAGGAGCAACCAACAGCCAGCAACCAGCAATACAACAGCTTCACAGAAAGGACGAAACGAAACAAAAACCCGGTGACAACAATAAGGACATGTCTTGTGTTGGAAATTTCACAGACCATTGTATTAATGTCCTTGCCCATGTTCACGTATTTGTAATGCAATTTGAGGAGCAGCATGGATGGCAAGGATGGCAGGACAGCAGGACTGTAAAATGCAGCTGCCCGTTCACTTAGCCACTACCGACGTCACTGTCAGTCTGTCACTTCGTCCTGTTAACGACTGTCATCTAATGCAGTCAGCACAAATGCAATTAGTTTTTGCCACACACGCACGCACACTCACCAATTCCCAGTGAAGTTCATGCAAAAATCCACCCACCTTCGCTCTTTACGTTGGGTTTCAGTTGTCATAAAGTGATTATCGTATTTGGCCACTACATGTTTGGTTTCAGTTAGAGGTGGAAATAAATTATTGAATAAATTACAAATACGCCTATCGAATAAATCAAAAACATATCGAACATACATCAAAAGTATCTATATTTAAAAGTTGTTGGTTAGAAATAGCAAACAAAATATATGGATAGATATGTTTTTTACGGTATTGTAAATTTTTTTATATTGAAAATTGAGGCAGATATTTTTTCCGGATTGTTTGCGGAATCATTACAAATTATCGATGGTTTTTTGTTGTGCAATATTTTTATAATACATAGAAAATATCTTTTAATTAAGCTGTAAAAAAAATTTACTAATAAAAAGAAACAACTATTGAAAATTTTTCCATTTTAAAAACTCTTCCTTTTTCGAAGTATCGAAATATTGAGTATCGCTTGCCATCGAAAGATCCTACCATCTCTAACTTGACTCCATTTTCTGGCACTTGTAATTCCCAAATGGCAACTTAAGCAGCTCGATTTCAGCCGCAAGCCCTGAGGTCAGCAAAATATTTAACATAAATTCAAAACGAGTTCGGTCCGAAGTTGCCAAGGAACTGCCCGTTGCCAGTTGCGAGTCGAGAGTTCCGAATCCCGTGTCCCGAATTCCGAATCCCAGTGTGTTCACACTTGCCAGCCATTAAGTTTATTACGCAACAACAATAAAGCGGGCCAATGCATGCAAAAGGGAAATGCCGTGTGCAGGATGTGCCAGGATGTGGATGTGGCCCCCAAAGGGATCCTTCGACCGAGCAGGAATACCATAAATAAAACATGGCAGCGGGTCGAACACGGCAACAACGGCAGCAACACCAGCAACAAAAGGCAAAAGTCAGTGTCTGCCGCTGGTCAGTGCCAAAAAAAAAAAAATATAAATAAAAAAAAGCAGCAGAAGAAGCAGTCACAACAAAAACAAAAGGGCCAAAAGCGCCAGCTGCTCCACATGAGAGACACACTGCAGACAATGGTGATGGAGCACAAGCTGGCGCTGGCGCTGGAGCAGGAGAATCCGCTGGCGGGGATGGGCGGGCGTGGCCGGAGCAGCCTTTGCGGTTAACAATAGCACGCCCCTGGCCCATAGTTTGGATGCTTTTTGCGGTTCCTGCAGCTGCGGCCACCTTTTTCGGGGCCGCAGGATCTGGAGCTCTCCCCGGAGAATAAACTCAATTTATTATTGCCACTAGACAGACAGTCGAACGGACAAACAGAGGGTGAGAAAAAAGGGAATTGGCATTTTAAAGCTTTAACAAATTAAATTAAACCAACGGAAAATTGTTGATTGCCCGACTTGGGCCGCCTTCGATTTGGCCATAAATTGTTTGGCCTTCTTCTTATTTGCTCGACCGGCCATTTTGCCCATTTTATTTGTTCGCTTTTCCATTTTCCATTTTATTTTATCAACAGTACAGCAAAAGCGTGTGCGGAGGCAAAAAGGCAGCAATTTTCCAATTGAATAATTGTCACTGGCAAGTTTTCACTTTTGTCGGCGGAGCTAGCCGAGCGGATGGAAAAGGGGGCAGGACATCGGAGGAGGAGCGACCGTGTCTGTGGCCATTCAATGGCTCAACAGTTTGCCAGTGTTTCCAGTGTTTGCTTTTGCCAGCGTTTTTCCTGCCTTTCCCTCTAGCTTTTCCCCCTGAATCTCTCCCACTTACCTCACTTTGGGCCTGCTCTGTTTTAACAGCAATTTTCTTGTCTATTTTCAGGATGATTTGCCCGGCCAGGCTCTGCTGGATGTCGTCTTTGCCAGGCTCAATTTAATCGAGACCTCATACTTCGGCATCCGCTACATAGACGAGGAGAACCAGACGGTAAGTGTGTGTTCTTGCACAGGCACTGCTCCTTTTGGCTCTCAATTCCCCGTTCCCGCTTCCTTCGGGCCAACATATTGGTTTTTGAAATTCATTTTCGTTTTCATTGAGATCCATTCAGGCGTGTCGTCGAGCGCTGAAAACTGAAACAAAAAAAGCAAGCCCCACCAGACTGCAGGAACTCTTTGAGTCTCCTTGCCTGCGGGGAAATTGCATAATGATTTCGCTTTCATTGGCCCCGGCTGGATAGTGTCCCTCATTGAAATTCACTCAGGCCTTAGTGTGCGGAAAGTCCTCACCTGTTTTTATCTCGATTATAGCTTTATTTTTCCTCATTTTATCCGATAGCATTGGCTGGATCCTGCCTCACGGATATCCCGACAACTGAAGCCCAAATCGGATCCCTATGACTTGTACTTTGGCGTGAAGTTCTATGCCGCCGATCCTTGCAAGCTGCTGGAGGAAATAACCAGGTGAGCTTATATTAAAGGTTCTTTAAATAAATACCATTTTATCATTTGAATCTCTACAATTTATCGCTTAAGGCATCATTGATTTATTCAATGTTCCTCCCAATTGAAACTGTTGCATTTAACATATTAATGGTTTAATTTGCCAGAGCCCAACTATTGGCCTTCCCATTAATTGAATTTGGCAAATTTAATTTGTTAATTGAGGCATACACACAGACGCATAATTATAATGCAATAAACAACAAATGAAGCGAAACGGGACGCACGAGTTGAGGACTCTGAACCCTGAGCTCGGACTGCCCACTCAACTAATGGATAATGCATCGGGCAATTAATGCATTTATGGCCGCACATCAAGCAAAATGAATTAAAATGGCGCAAAAAACGTTGCCAAAGGCCAATGCACACACACCGAAGGTAGTTGGTGTGCAAAATGTGAAATGCAAAATTGGAAATGCAATGCCAAATGTCGCAAATGCAAAGGCAAACGTAAACGTTTATGTCCCGGTTAGCCGTGTCAAGGGAAATAAGCGGAATTGGAGGAGGGTATGGGTATGGGTATGGGTATGGGTTATGGCCATGGCCCTGAAAGCCATGCCATCGTCACGTCATCGCTCTCCATCTCCCTCGGCTCGATGATGCGATGCAATGGTGTCTGGGGGCGATTGCGGCATTTATCAAGCATTTGGTGTGTGCAAATATTTGCGCTTTATACGACGACACGTCCGCCATAATCATCATCGCCAGGCGATGGAGCTGGGCCCGGAGGCACTGCAAGTGGAAGTGGATTTGGACCAACCGTTAGGGCAAACATCATCAAAATCCATGCCAACTGCCGTGGAATTCGCTGCACTCTGAGAAATAAATACGCTTTAATGGGAATGATTAATATAGTGTTAGATCTTCGTATAGGTTCATGTTATATATAATTTATATTTCATTTAAGTTCAGTAGAACACGTTTTAGGCCTTTAAAAATATATATTTCAAGTCAAGAAGTCATTAGTTTTATAAAGAATTTATTGAGTTTTCAAGGCAATTAAGCTTCAAGTTGAGCTTCAGAAAAAATTTTTTAAATTCATCCTAAGCTAAAATTAGTTACCTAAATCAAATTCAAGTTGTTAAAAAATTTCTCCGAGTGTTCTCCCGCTACTGCGCCAATATTAGCGCATATAAATGCATCGAAATGCACTCGCAGCCAAGTGGAAGAGGGCGGCTGATGAGTGGCAGGTCGGGGGCGTGGCAATGCAATTGGAGCTGCATTATTGGAAGTGCACTAAGGCCAAAGAATATCGTGTTATTTTAGCTATACAAAGTCTGCGGCATACAATAAACGGCAATTGACTTTGGACAGGACAAAGTTGAAAATTCCCATGAATAAACGGGTGGGAAGAGAGACAGATTTTCCAGCCAGACGACAGACGGTGATATTCAAACACACAAACACAGTGGAAACCAAAAAGGATTAAGGCAAACATCCAGCAACTTGAAGTTGGGCCTGCAAATAATTGTGAAATATGATGCCAAGCCCATAACCATGCCCCTTCCCGTCCACCGTTTATTTGTTTCGTTTCATGATTTCGATGTTACGCCCAGAGTCAACAAGTCGCCGCCTGTGTTTGTCCTGGCCAAACATCAAAGGGGATCAACTAATTTTATGCCCAGATTTGTTTGCCAACTTGTTAACTGCTTCCTGTCCTTGTTGCTGTTGTAGTGTTGCTGTCTTATGTGTTGACTAATGAAATTTGTCGCTTTCAGGTATCAACTTTTTCTCCAAGTCAAACAGGACGTTCTGCAGGGACGACTGCCGGTGGCCTTCGAGCTGGCCGCCGAGCTGGGCGCCTTTGTGGTGCAATGTGAGTAATAAAATTTCAAAGAGTTCACAAATTACAGAAACTTTGCCTGCATGCAAATACAAATTGCATGTCAAGATTTGGTGTCACAGAAAGCATTTATTTGGTTAATTAAAGAGTCTGTGCATTTTTGAAAATATTTGTTGAGAAGAATATCAAATTGATAAACTTGAGTACATTTTGGTTAGTTCTCATTTTGCTAACATTTTCTTAAAGAGTTTGTGGTGGATAACAGAACCAATTCGTGCATAAGCATTTAAAGTAGAATTTTCGAACTGATAAATAAATTCTGTAATACAAAATCCCTTGTATTAAGTCTGTATTTTAGTATTTATTTCGACCATCTTGAAGCGTTAAATAATTCTTAATAATCACATTTCTTAACCCATTTAATCTCTCCCTAGCCGAACTGGGTGACTACGATCAGCGACGCCACTCGAAGGGCTATGTGTCCGAGTTCCGGCTGCTGCCCAACCAGAGCAATGAGCTGGAGACCCGCGTCTCGGAGCTGCATCAGCAGCTGAAGGGGATGTCGCCCTCGAGCGCCGAGCTAAACTATCTGGACAAAGTCAAATGGCATGACATGTACGGCGTCGATTTGCATCCCGTTCTGGTGAGTTATAAGCCAATGTGGAGTCCACACATGACCCAAAGTTCCCAAAACCACAGCCCGGGTTGGGATGGTTCACCAGACAGCACCCGGGCTTCGACGTTCAGTCAGCCGCATAAAAGGGGTCAGAGGGGAATGCAAAGTTTAATTTCATTTCATGGCAAATATTATAAATCATTTGCTCTCCCATTTCCAGAGCACCCCGAGAGGGGGCTAGCGGTGTATGATTACCCCGAAAAGCCCCCAGACTCGGGTGTCTCAGAACACCCCTTCTATGCTTTTGTGCTGCGTAAGTTGGCACTTCATTTGCATTTTTTATTGCCCTTTACTTTGATATCAAACCTCAATAAATCACCAGCTGTGTTTGTATACGGAGAGTTCGTGTGTGTGTGGTGTGGGGAAACCCCAACTCCAACTCCAACCCCAACCCCAACTCCACATGGCTGCGGTATGTGGCATGATGTAGCCTTTCACCCCCTTTCACTGACGCGTCGCCGCCCTTGTGTTTGTTTATAGACACAAATCATTGACTATCGCGGCGCCAACGCCGTCTCTTATATGCTTTCCCGGCTTTCCTGCTTTGCCCTTTTGCCGCTTGCCCGTCTTTTCCGCTTTTCTTTTTTTTTTTAATTTAATTAACAGCTAAAATTACATTTATTTCGGCTTGGCTTTCGGCATTTTCTGGGCCGTGTGCTAGTGCAGGAACGAGGTAGCCATAAAAATGCCGCCTGCTGCTAATGGGCGAAAACTTTCTTCCTTGTTAACACATTTTTTGGCAATGGCCAAAAGGAAACTTTTTCGCCTGCCCGCCGCCTTTTGTTTGCCAAAGTTTCGCGCGTTCTCATTCCCATTTCTCTTTTTCTCTCTCTATTTCTCCCGCAGGGCGAGGACAGCGTGGAGTACTTCCTGGGCCTGACTCCTAGCGGGATTGTCGTCCTGCGCAACAAGACGACGGTGGCTCATTACTATTGGCCGCGCATTGCCAAAGTTTATTATAAAGGACGCTATTTTATGCTCAGGATAAGCGATAAAAATGTAAATTCTCAACGCACCCAGCGACAATGGAAGCTGGGAGCTGGTAACTGGTAACCGGCAACTGGGAACGCGTAACGACAATGGCCACTGTGACGATGTGGCTCCAGATCCACATTCAGATCCTCCGTCCCAGCCATAAATTTGTTTGCCGACAAGTGCTTTTTACAATTTGCAGTTCGTTCCGCGAGTGAATGGTCGAAAGTTGGTAGTAAAGGGTAGTAAAGCTATAGGAGAAGTCGAATTGAGGAATACTTATCAATTTATACAAATTTAATAAAGGTTTCAGAAATCTTTTAAATAATTTCAAAGATATAAATTTAATGTGAATAAAATATTTAAAAGAATGATTTAGTTTTGAATTTAAAAATGTTTGTTTGTGAGTACATTTCCTTGAAATTGAATACTAATAGTTAAAGTAAAATTCTGGAAAAATATTGAATACTATTCTTAGAATTTCATAATTCTTAAAAACTATAAATGGTAGGAATAATCTACCCTCACAGCAAGGAATAATACCCCCTAGGGTATTACATCTTCTCCAGCTTTTCCTCTTTTTTAAGGGCTTTCAAATTCTTATTCGCGTTTTGCAGTGTCGCCAATTTTTTTGTGCGCTCCTTATGGTGACAACTTTTGGCTGTCAGCGGCATCAAGTGGCGCCAGGAGCGCGGAGGAGGTCGCTGGAGCAGGAGCTGGAGCTGGAGCCTCGTTAGACAACAAGTAGCTGGTAGCTAGCTGGTGTCTGATAGGAGATAGAAGAGGAGCCGTTCCTGCTGCTGAAACTTGCACACTTTCGGGTGTTAACGCTTTGATAATCAAAAAAGTTTCCCAGCCAGTTGACGCACACAAAAGGCGAAACTTTAACATTTTCCTTCGACTTGATTTTCCCTCGACATTATCTTCCCGTTTTTTTTTTCGGCAACACTTTACACTTTGTAAGCCAACTTCTGGCGAGGCATTCATTCACTCAATTTGCCTGCACAGCAGACGAGCAGAGGAGGCGAGCCTTTGTCGGCATCCCGGCCGGAGTTACCAGTTCCCACTTCCCATTCTCCTGCCATCGTGACTTGACTTTTGCGCTTATCAACCATTTGCGATTACGATTCCCGCTCCTCTAGAACGAACTCAGCACCTACGGATTCGAGACGCCGCGCAAGTCCGCCTGCAAGCACCTGTGGCGCTGCTGCGTCGAGCACCATGCGTTCTTCAGGCAGGTGCGAGTGGCACCTTTGCCCAGCTCGCAGTCGCATGCCACCGATCTGTTCCAGCTGGGATCGCGCTTCAGACACAGGTAAGAGCAGCAAAACTGACTATTTAAAATCTAGCACACTACAAAGAAGTTTTTAAAGCTCTTTAACACAAATTTTATGTTTCAAATTTTGAAAGACTTAATAGAATATTTATTTAATATAAACTGAATTTCTCTACTAATCGCTGAGAATTTTAAATCAGTTTCTTCAAGTGTAGCCTGGCATGACCACTGCCGGAAGTCATATGCTGTGGGTGCAGTCGTGCGCCCCGCCCATCAGATGAAGTTGTAAAATCCCAAAAAGCATAACTTCCTACACTTCGGGCCAGGGGCACTCTTGGCCGCCTCATTTACTGGCCAAGCCAAGTCAAGCCAAGCCCGAAAGCGCAGCCAATTAAGACGTAACGAATTTCAATGGGCGGTCACTCGAGTTCAATCCCTCTTGCCCCAAAATGCACCTCATGTGATTAGCTCATTAAGGGGCAGCTCAAGTGGCTTTCGTGGCCGAAGGATAAGGATTAGGGCTGGCCAAGAGCCAAAAGAGCAGGTTCTCTAGGGGGATAGATGGATAGCAGTTGCTGAGGCCTTTCAGTCACTAATTAATGTAACGTAAATTGTGCAGACCAGAGGCTACTCTTCAATAAAAAAGTTAATTAATAATAATGAGAAAGGGCTTAGCAGTAACTAGGAAATTAATAAGAGTCATAACATTAAAACAGTTTTTTTTTAAGTTTAGTATTTGATATAAACATAAAATTTTAACAATCAAACTCAACTCAAAAGGACAAGTAATTAATTTCCATAAAACTTTGCATTAAAAAATAGAAAAAAAACTGTGTTAAGTTAATGAAACATTCCA
This sequence comes from Drosophila punjabiensis, assembly GCA_008042585.1. Lineage (NCBI taxonomy): Eukaryota > Metazoa > Arthropoda > Insecta > Diptera > Drosophilidae > Drosophila > Drosophila punjabiensis. The sequence continues at coordinate 1,717 of VNJR01012647.1, read as the reverse complement.
TAAATGTCTATAAGTTCACATAATTCAGGACTTAATCAAGCCCAAGCCAAGTTCGCATGTCAGCTCCTCGAGTTTCCCGCAGATCCAATTAGATGCCATCTCTCCAGCCAAACAGAAGCAGTCCCCATCTCAAATCTCAATCCCAGACCCAAGTGCATCGCATCCGTCCAGCGGGCATAGATCAAGTTTACGCCATCGCCTGCATGGCCAACTAATTGGAAGTCCAATAAAAATGTCGGATCTGCAAGGCTGGAAACATGAGGAAGTGTTAGGTGGGGATCCGGACTGGGTCTGGGGACTCTGACTGGCAGGCCTGAAGGCCAGCGGGCAGTCGGCCAAAAAGCAACTCGAGTGCAAAGCCCACTAATGACTTTCTGCGAAATGCGGCTCTAAGCTGGAGCAGGCCCACCAAATGCAGGCAATTGTGCATGACGAATGTGGCAGGGGATTGGGCCAGGACCAGGACTAGGGGCAGGGACAGGACTAGGAGGAGACAGCTCCTCCCGGAGCAGCTCCTGGTGCTCCATGTTTATGACTGACATTTGCGGTGACTGCGGCTGACCATTTAGTTGCTGCGGTAAACTTTCTTGCTCCCAGCTTGGCCAAATGGAGTTCACGTGGCCAACCGTAACTCAGTGAAACTATTAACTTGGCCTAGGGGGGGAAAGGCCGAGACAGAGGCAGAGGCATTTCTATTCCTGGTGCTCTGCTTATGTCAGTCGAAAAAAGTTTTTTAGGGGCGTCGGCTCATTTTATGACCGGGAGCCCAAGTTCAGAACGTTTTTAATTTGTGAAACAAATGAAAGTTTGCCCGGTTTTTATTTTATTCCGGCAGTGTTTTACAACCTTTTTATGGTTCACTGTTCATTATTAGCAGCCTAGCGTCTTCTATGATTCCTTCTCTCTCGCTGTTCGTTTTCCTCTCCTTTTTTTTTGCTTTTCTTGTATTTTCTTTTTTGTTTTTTTCTTTTCCACATTTCCCCACTTTGGTTGTTAATATTTTTGGACGCCTTTATGCCTACTTTTATGTTGCCCACTCGCATGTGTCTGCCACCCACCCGCCACCAACCGCCCCCCCAGTCGTCCGGACAAGTCTACGGAGAAGGATGCACTGGCCGCCGGACGCTCCCCGCCCGCCTTCACCCGCACGCCCTCCAAGCGCCAGCCCAGGCGCGTGATTGATGACTTTTTTAACAGCAACGGCAACGGAATCGGGAATGGGAACGGGAATGTCGGCAGCGGAACCGCCAACGGAGGAGCAGCAGGTGGAGGAGGCATCCACATGGGCAACAGGCCGCTGCCGCAGCCCGGACTGGGCACCATCTCCAAGTGAGTACTCCAAATGCCCATCATTTGTTTTCATTCCGTGCACAAAAGTTTTGATTTACCCATCCGCTGCCCATGTGTGTACAAGAGAGACGCCTTCCCTCCTTGCATACCCTAGTAGATCTCGGGGGTATTTCCATATTTTTACTTGGAATTAAGCCATGTTTCGGACCCTTTTTATATAATTTAAATGATTTTATTTTGTGGTAATGAAAACTATGAAAAAGGCTTATAACAGGCATTTAAATACAAAGATTTAAAGTGAAAAATATTGATAAATAACAGCAATATGTTTTTTTTTATCAATGAAATAAAGTACATTTTCGGAACCACTAACTTCAAAAGTATATAGAGTATAAAATCCTCGGCTTTCCAAAGTCAGCTTCTTTGT
>VNJR01012646.1:23366-58892 GCA_008042585.1 Drosophila punjabiensis | reverse complement strand
AGGGGGAGGGGGAGGAGGGGGCGACTGACAGCTGCCGTCGGCTTAAATGGCGCTTACAGCAAACGCAAAAATTCGCGCCAAAACAAAAACAGAATCCGAGCGATACGAACAACAAGCAAAGAAGCAACAGCAAAAACTAGAAAAGCATAAAGCAAAGGTATGCACAGAGGTACAGGTCGCATTCCCTAAGTGAGCTAAGTCGATAGATTTAATACAGATAAAAATAAAATAAAAATAATTTCAGTGATATCAATAATTTCAGGAAAACAATATGTCAAATGTATAAATATGAAATAATTTAAAGTAATTGGAAAAATTATTTAAAACATTTTATATATATAATTTATTTATTTTCCTTTAATGATAATATAAAAAGCTGCAACTTTTTAGTTAAATTATTAATTAAATTATTGACTGTAAATTTAATGTAGGGAAGGGAACTATTTATTTATTTCTATGTAAAATATTATTATATATTATTAATGCATTTTCTTGTATGTAATATATAAAACGAAACAATCTTTTAGTTATTGTTAATTATTTTATTGGCTGTAAATTTAAGTTACTGGCTTTTGGCTTTCAAGGATAAATTTTTTTTTTTTTTGAGTGAACAAATTTATTTATTTTTTTGTACAATAATTTATGGTATTTATGGTACTTAAACGAATTACTATTTTAGTTAAATTTTTTAATTTTTTGATTGCCTGCATATTTGCTGTAAATTTAATTTAACGACTTTGGCCTGTGGCTTCAAAAATGGAATTAACGTTCGCATAATTGAGCGCAAAAATTGTAACTAATAAAACAGGAAAACAAAAACTCGGCAAATTCAATTAAAGCCGCAGCCAAAAGCAAAGAAGAAGCACCATCAGCAGCAGCAGCAGAAGCAGCCAAAATCATTTCCAGCACACACTCGCACACTCGCACACACGCACACACAAAGTGAGTGTGAAAATTAAATTTGCCATGCTATTAGCATTTGTCTACGCAAAGAGAGGGGGGGCTGTGTGTGAGGCGTGACTGATGTGCGGGGAAGATGGGTGTTTTTTCAGGGGGGTTTTTTGGGGGATTCTTCGGGTGCCTTTTGGGGGGTTTTCGGAGAGCTTCTCGGGGGGTTTCTCGGCCATTTTGATGGATAGTTGAAGAAGCTCCTCTTGTCAGACACGTGTTCGCATTCGACTGCCTTGCTAAGCAGTGTTAATGTCACATTTAGCGAGGAGCGGGGAGCGGGAAGCGGCTCTTTGGTCCTTGGTTGGTTTCCCTTTCAAATTTCAAATTTCCTTTGGTAAATTGATAAATAATTTTTGGCGCAGCCCAAAAGCAAGCAAAAGGAAATGCATTTTTAACCACCCGAGTGACTTTTGTGGCCCACTGTTTGTGCAGTCAAATGTTTTATGAGCAATTGAACGATTTAATTGGGGGCTTAAATTGAGTTGCCTTCAGCGGAAAGTCAAAGTCAGACTTAATTTTAAGTTCAAGCTCGTTTCGGTTTTCCTTAAAGCAGAACTTATGGTAAATATTTATGGTATTTTCTAGGGTAAACCAACTGGCACATCATTCATCTCTGTCCACTTTTCTGCACTGCTCTTCCACACTCAACTCGAATTTATCAAAGTCTTTTTCGGGTTGACCAATATTGCATATGGCTGTGGTGCATATGTACATAATAAATGCTTGTATTTTAAGCAAAGGAGTCAATAATCGTAGTTTATTCAACTCTTGAGCGAAAAGAGTAATCAAATCTTAACAACAATTCACCAATATTTCAACAACAGTTCAACAACGCAACTAAAATATATATTTAAATATCAAAATAACTCTAAAGCGAAAATATAAATAAAATGTTAACAACAATACACCAATCATTCAACAACAGTTAGACAACAAAAAAAATATAAAAAAATATAAATTTGAAAAAGAATTTATCAGAAGTCTTTTTCGGGTTGCATATTTCTGTGGTGCATATTTTGGTCATTCAACTCCTCACACTCTAAGAGCGAAAACATAAATAAAATGTTAACAAATATATACCAATCATTCAACAACAGTTCAACAACGCAGCAAAAAAATATATCTAAATATCAAATCAAATTTCTCATATGGCTGTGGTGCACATCTAGTACATATAATAAATGTCTGAATTTTAAGCGAAGGAGTCAACGATCGCAGTTCATTCAACTCTTTTCACACACTTTTCACACAACTATATACGTTTAGTGTATATCCATCCCTCCCCTTGAGAGACACATCTTTCGATGTGAAGTGTCAATTTTTTGGGTCGCCCGGCACCCTGCTTTCTGATTTGATTTCCGTGCGCTAATTCAATTAGATTTATGTGCGCCATTTGGCATAGTTCGCTCTCTTTCTGCCCCGCCTCGGACCGTCTCTTTCTCCGGCTATGGCTATAGCTCTGGCTCCCTATGGCCATCTCCCTCGACCCTCGGAATGCGGGACTCTGTGTGTGTGTGTGTGTGCTTGGTTTATTTATTCCTGGACATGTCGCTAAATGGGTTTTCTTGTTTGTTCAAAATCAGATCATGGCCAATAAATCAACACTCAATTCGATTTCGTTTGTGTGTGACGGGTGTGTGGTGTGTGACGAGTGTGACTGGTGTGTGTGTCAAGCAAATTGATTTGTCCATTTCTTCGAACAGGAGGTTAACTAAATCGATGCCCCGCAATGGCTGGTTATGCAAATTGAGGCAGGAAGGGGCATCCGTTCGCCTCAAAAAAAACAAAAAAAAACAAAAAGAAAAACCAGCTGAAGGAGTCACAGTCAAAGTCGGTGGAAAAACTTGTTTTTCCAGCGGAAATTGTTGCCTTTTCTCTCTCCGTATTATTTTTTATTGCCAAGCCAAGTCAAAGACTCATAATTGATACGCAGAAAGAAAGGGGGAAAATGCAAGAGATGGCGACACAAAACCAGTTGGAAACTGATAATGAATTCAGGAGAAACTGTGTCACGGAAAACTAGGGAGGAGGAGGGGTTGAGACCGCCAAGAAAATGGAGAAAAAGTCAATTACCTTTGATTTAAGCGATTTGAAAAGGTGCCATTTGATTTAAATACATATTATTAAGCATATTAATTGAAAGTCATGAAGAGTGATTACGAGAATAATTGATAAGAGTCTGTCTTTTGTTGGAAACTAAGCAAGAGATTTAAATAAAAGTTAAGCTTACATAAATCTTTTAAAAGGATCTTTTATATATTTTCTTAAATTTTATACCTAATTAAATTAATGCAGAATTGAACTTCTTACTGACCTTGATCGAAACAAGTACTATATGCTCATTTATCCTCAATTGAATATCGTTTTTGGGACAAGACACTCAGGGTTTGACACTTTGGCTGCTGCTTATTGAAATAATTGAATTTAAACTTGAATGATCGCATCGATCGCATCGATCGCCTGTCCGATCGACCTCAGGCGATGAGGTGATGCTGATTTAATTAGACGTTTCCAGCAAACTCAAATTGAACCGGAGCAAGCTCGACGACTTTGTCGCATTTCTAGCACGTACAACGGCCAAAGACCAATGGCCAATGCAACTGGCTGCCATTGAGCCAGGTTATAATAATAAAAAAAAAAGCAGTATATATAATAATGACCAAAACACCGGTTACAGTGCTTTCAAGTGTATTTTGTTGTGGTTAAAAACCTAAACCGGTCTCTCTTCAAACATTATCGTTGTTTTAAAACTTTAAATTCTTGGTTTTATATTGAAATTGGTCTAAGTTTTGAATTATATTTTTGTATCTTTATTAAAATTATTTTATTTTTAAAATGATTTATATTAGAAAGCAGAAAATCTTATATTTTTAGCCTTAATACATTTTTTCCACAATAAATTAAGGAAAATAAAGAAGTTAATGAGAAATTAATAAGAAAAGTTTCTTCTTTCCATAATATAGTTATATAAGACTAAAAATATAATAGTTTATATTTTCCATAATATAGTTATATAGTTATATTATGGAAAGAAGAAACTGTTATGTTATAAAATAAGTTAAATAGTTATATTATAGAAAGAAGAAACTGTTATATTTTTTATCTTTCATACTTTTTTTTTTTTTAATTATATTGTGGAAAGCAGAAAACGTTTCCTATATTTTTGGTCACTTTAAAGGTGTGACCATTTTCTTCTTCGATATAATTTTATTCATTTCCTTTTAATTTTTTCTGTTTTTAAATTATAATTTTTATTTTAGTATATTAAATTATATTATTTATATTAAAAAAGTGTATTTAATTTATCCATTAATATAAATTGATTTATTTATTGAATTCCATTATTTATATTTAAAAAATGTATTTAATTATCAATTATTTTGTTACAGAAGAGATACATTTCTCTATGATGGTTCTCTTCTCAAACAAAAATCGAAGAAACAAAAAAATTGATATTTTTTACAGTCGTTATATACAAGTTGTATTCATTTATATTATTATGAATATAATATATTTTTAAACGAATTATTAGGTAACCTTCTTTAATTTTTTTTCTTTTTGAAATATTAAAGTAAAACTAATTCTAGATAAAGGTGTTATTCTTTCATAACCTTTTCTATATATATTTAAATTTATAGAAATCCAATTCCGTAATGCAATATTTTTTACCAGATTTTTTTTGACTTCATCCCACTGTTCAGGTTTGTGCAATTTTCAGCGAGTTGGCGCCTCAGCATTTCGTCTCGTGTCGCATTGTCAATGTGGCAGGCGGCAACTCTTGGAGCGGAGCCCGGGTCTTCACTCTGAAGAGTCGCCGGGTCTGTGAGGAGTCTCTGGTCCCTGGTCCCTGGTCATTCACATTATTGTTGCATGTGGGGAGAGGGTGGGAGAGAGGGTGGAGGACGGACCCTCGGTGCATGGGTGTGTTCGTTCATCTTTATTTCTCGTGCGTGCAAAAATTTAACAATTGCAGAAATTGAAACTTTTGCCTCTTGCCGTTGTTTGCAGTCTCGCACAGTCTCTCGTTGAAAGGAAACTTTCAGACATGAAAATCATAAAAATAAATGAAAATAAAATAAAATGTGCACACGTTGGCCTGTTTGTTGCTTCTGCTTCTGTTTCTGTTTCTGTTTGAGTTTCAGTTTGAGTTTTGTGCCCTGCAGACGGAGACGCTTAATATGCCAATGCACTTCTCTCTGGACAGAGAGAGAGAGGGAGGGACGGGGCTTAGCCCGCTTGTTTATTTAATCTTTCACCGACAAAATTGATATGCTCAAGTAATAAACAAACATCGCAGTTCAGTAGCAGAAAAGGGAAATATAACACAAATTGAAATTTATGTTTCAATATTTGCTCAATGTCTCGAGAAGCGGTTTCTCTCTTTGCCAACAAAGTGCAAAGTGGAGTGGCTGCCTGGGAACCAAATCGATTAAATTTTAAAGGGTGCTAAAAGCTTTCCCCAAACAGATTTAGTCGCACAAAAGAAGCCAGATTAAAGTCAGATTAAAGATTGAATGTTAAAGAAAAATTAAGCAATTTGCAATTAAGCAATGTATTTAATATTTTATTTAAGTGATTTATCAATAAGCATAAAGTATTTTGTATTTTACAATGAATGCATTTTTAAAAGTCGTTGTTCATTAATTTAACTACTGATTTATCAACAAACTAAAAGATTTATTTACATAGTTTAATTTATTATTATTGCATTCTTAAAGAAAATCCTCCCTTGATGTGTATTCCTTGTTAATTCGTATTGTTTAATTGCATTTCCCTTTTATTATTTCCTTCTCTTGTTATATTGATCCTTGGAAAATTATTTTCGTTGTCCATTTATTTCTTGTTGATTCGTTGGCAGCCTTCGCCTTCGCCTTCGCCCGATATGAAGCATACGCCATGTGGCACCACATTATGCAAAATTTACTTCTTTTGGCACACTTAACCCCCTAGCGCCCCCTCTTAACCCCTCCTCTGCTGCTCCTCTGCTGCTGACTCATTCTGGCCCGGTCTTTCAGCGCTCTTTATTTGGTTTTCCTTGGTTGCCCTTTTGTTTGCTTGTTTATTTATTCTTTATTTTCGCTGGCCCCCACTCTCTCTCTCTCTCTCTCTCCCTCTCCGTCTTTATATTTTTTTGTTTATTTTATTTTTTATGTAATTTGCGCACAATTTGCAGTTCATTGTTTTTAAGAGAAAAAGGGGGAAGGGGAGTGGCAGGAAGAGGTTGGGGGATAAGCAGGAGTAACAAAAGTGTGCCTCATCAGGACATGAGTTAACCCACTCTATCCGCCTGCTTTGGAGCATTTACCAGCTCTTAAAACCCTTTCCCCATTAAATTCCATATCCCCCTTTCCTTTGCCCTCGTTTTCTGGACTCTCTGCCACTTCTCCAGCCCTTTCTCTAGGGTTTCTCTAGGGGTTTCCCTGGCCAGAGTTTCATCCTTTGGCTCTTCATTTGTCTGTTGTCGAACGAGTCCCTTATGCTGTATATAGTTTTATATTTATATATATAAATACTGGAGCTGGTCAAGCAACGATAGTACAGTCGATAATAATCGAATTTTCTAAAATATTTTATTTAATATTTATTTATTTATATAAAGGTATATTTGTATCAATTATAAAGCATCTGTTGCTCTTTTTAGAAAACTATACGTATTAAATATATTATAAACGGAGCTGGCCAAGTATCGATAGTAGAGTCGATAATATGGATGGGAGCTGAATATAAATTCGATTCTATAATCGATTAATCAATTTTTTTTCCTGTAATGCGATGCATTGATTTCCATTGTCAGAATTGATCAATTTAAAAAATTTCCAACACTTCTTGAAAAATATATTTTAATATATAAAATTTTATATTCAAATATCGCGTAGTTGTTAAAAAAAAAAATAGAAAATAAAGTACTTATAAAGTACATATAATATGTATTTCTGAAGACATGTAAAAAGGGTAGAAAATTAAAAAGTTATTACTTTATTCCATAGATAAAATGTAAAGAACAATAATAATTTAAATCTTCGATGAAAATGCATTCAACATTTAAATTTTTAAACCTAAAAAAGCAAAAATTTTTGTATGAAATGAATTTTTGATTTTAATCGTTTTAAATCGATTTATTTTTAAAAATTTGTTAAAAAAAAATCAATTTACTGAAAATCGATTTATTTCCACCTATAGTATGGATTATAATCGTTAGACTGTTATCGAATTTGTATAAATATTTTATCAAATATTTATTTATTTAAAAATTTCTTAGTTACATTTCCTGTTATCGATATTTGCTATTATCGATCAAATATCGATATATATTTTAATTTAATTCTTCATAAGCCCAACTCTCGAGAGCTTCTCAGCTAAAAGTAAATCTTATTTATTTATATACAAAAGTGTGCCTGCGTGGGAACAAGGACAAGTTGCGGTAGCCCCAGCAGTTTCTCTGTTGCTTTCTCAAATAATCATTTCAATGCAATTTTTATATAATTTTTCCCTCCACTCTCTCTTTCTCTCTCTCTCTCTCTCTCTCTTTGTCTCTGTCTCGTTCACACTCTTTTTCTTTCTCTGTGCTGCCGTCGCCGACTCTTTCTTTCGCCTTGCTAATCCACTGTTGACATGCAATTTGATTCAATTATCATGATTTTGTTTGAATGTGTGCAGTCCCCGTTTCCCCCGGAGTTTTCTTCTTTCCTCTTCTTTTTTTTTGTGTCTTATTTTTTTGTTACTTTTGTCGCCGTTTTTCTTGCAAGAAGCGTGGGAAATTTAACAAGCTTTTGGGTGTTTTTCTTTTTTTTTGTTCGCTTGTATGTAACTCATGCAATTATTCAATTTGTGGCCAGCCATTAAAACCACCCCCTTGCCTTGGGAAAGGAGCCAGGAAAAATCGGTAGGAAAATCTTTAATTTTCCCTGAGCGCTCAACTAATTAGTTTCGATCACAGCTGGAAAAATGTGTCCCTTTAGCAGTAGTTTTCACTGTATTTAAGGGATTTATAGCTAAGCGATGCGTGAATACGAAATTAAAATCAAATTTTGCTGAAATTTTCTTTGTTTAATTTCCCGTTTTTTTTTTAAGTTTGTTAGCAATTAATTGTTTTTACTCTTAATGATTATTCTCTATAGCTGTCTCGCTTTATCTCTTTTTTTTGCGTCTCATTTACGCATTCGTTTGTTTGTTTCATTAATTAATCATTGCTGACATCACGCATACGCAACGTGTGCTGCATATGCAATTTTTGTGGATGGGAGTGTGGGAAAAATTGCAAAATGGCAAAGAAGAAAATTTGTCAAATTGAAGGTACAATTTATTTAAAGAGAAATTTATAAAAATATAAATAAATATACACATTTTTAATAAAACTAAATTAAAGTATTAGAAAAAAATACTGTTACAAATATCAACAGGTTTTTAGGGATTTTTTCTTATCTTAATTAAAAACCAAAATTCTTTGAGATCTTCATCTATCCCCCTCTCTCTCTCTCTCTCTCTCTCTCTCTATCTACGCTCTTCTCCTTCTTACCTAAAAATTGCTTTGGCGTCGCATAATCGCCGCAGTGTTGCAGCAACAATAACAAACACGGCAAGAATAGCAACAAAATCCCATTTCCCCAGTAAAAGTAATTTCTATGCAAGGACAACAAGGGGGCGGTAGCTGGGGGAGGGCTGAAAACAGAGTGACAAAACGGTACTTTTGGGCAAGCATATTTATGATGTGTGTGAGCGAGTGAGTGAGAGCACAGGACGCAGGACCACCCCTGCTCATGTGTGTGTGTTATATACAAAAAAAAAAAGTGAACAAAAAATCTAAATAGAAATCTGCACAAAGGGCATGAGCTAAGAGCCAAAAAAAAAAAAAAAAAAAACACGGAAAGGAGCAGCTCTGGTGTCACGGGGTCAAAGGAGCAGCAGCCCCAAGCTATAAACAGTTCCTAGTTCACAGTGAGTCCCATTACGACCATCAGGGATATTTTTTGTGCACTTCAAAAACATGTCCCAATAATACAAAAAATAAATAAATGAGCAAAAGCAAAAGCCTACGATAACAAAGTTTTTGTTATCTGTAAGCTTTTTCATTCTTTCTGATTTCCCCCTTAAAAATGGGAATTATTTGTTATTCCGACTTGACTTTTCCAAACTTGCTGCGTAATTTTGAAGGTAAATAAAAAAAGAAGAAGATAAGAAGAAAACTGCATCAGGTCAGCATCTTTGGCATCTATTCAATAGCCCAAACTCCGTCACTTGAATCTGGCAGGACTGAAAATATTTCGGATCGCTTGCCACTTGGACTAAATCCCGATATCGCATTTCCTTGGCCTTTCTTTTGGCGAAATAAAGAAAGGAGAAAATCTATTCGACCATCAAATGACGCTGCACATTGCAGATTCCCTTTTCCGCAACACACACACAGAGACGCTGACACAGACGCTGACGCGGACACACACACCAAATTTAGTATCGCATAAAAATTGCACAAAAATACACACGGAGAACATGACAGCATGAGCACGAAGGAGCTGCGAAAGGAGCAGATAAAGCGGGCGGGACAACAAAGTGAACGCTGAATGGACAACGCTCTTGACCACTTTTCAGCACACGGGGCAGGAGCAGGAGCAGGAGGAGGAGGGGGAAACTCCGGGACATGTTAGGGCCCCAAAGGAGCTTAACCACTCAAACATCCTTGGGAGCCACTCACCAGCTCAGACCAGACCAGACCAGACCAGACCCTGAAAACCCCACTAGCGATGGCCCACATTTATCGAAATATCAATAGACATACTTAGCATAGTGAGAGAGTCTCTGGAAAAGGATATCGATAGGAAGTAGCATTCACTTTGATATAGGTTTTTCCTTATATTAATATTTACTTGTAAAATATATCGATATGTATATGATCGATGTACTTTAATAACTTTTTCTTCATTTCTATAGTTTGATAGAATGTGAAATTTATGTGTCGCAATGGATTGGTTATCGAATTCGTTTAGTAAACGTATTCGTATTTATCGAAATCTGTTATGTATTAAATATATTAAACATTAAAAAGTATCAACATCGTTGCAATAAAAGAAATAACTATGGATAGCGATATCGATATAAAGTAACTTCCTTATCGACTTTTATCGATTTGTAATAAAATTGATACGGCTTACTTAATTTGATATTAAAACTGATTAAATATACATAAAGATAGAAAAATACAAACTAAGGTTGAACACAACATATCGAAAAGTATTGATAAAGTAATCGATATACGAAATCGTTTTCCTAAATATTGATTTGGTTATTATAATAGTTTTTATTATCAATCGATATATATTATATAATATCGATATAATTTATTACCTTGCTTAATTTATCGATAATTATGTTATACATGAAATAGTATGAATGCCACTTTTAATTCGCTACCAAATCCCATATTGAACTTCCTCTAATATATTGTTATTTGCCAAAAAGTATATCAAAGGGTTACCTGGTTACAACTTCTATCGATATTCTGCTATGCATTCCGATAATTTGATTGAAAGCGAAATAACTCTCAGGTCTTCTACAATATTTATATACTTCCCTTACCCCAAAGACCGCTCCACTCAACGCCCGAGTCTCAATAACTTTGGGCCAGTCAATGTCGAAGCGTTTGTCGCCGAAACGAATTTGTGTGTCACTCAGCAAATAAGTCGCACTCACACACACACACACACACACACACAGACACAACTGCCCAAGGAGGTGTAAAGGTGGGCGAGTGGGTGGCAATATTGACATTGCCCAACACTAAGCGTTGTTGCCCAAAACTCACACAAGCTCCTTCCCAATGTCGTTCAAACGAAAATGGGTTGGAAAACAAATGGAGTAGAAAAATAAAATTAAATTGAAAAATAAAGGGGAAACTTACCTGATTGTTGATTTCCCATTTTCTGCCAAGGAAAAGCATGTAATAAAATTCAAGGCCCTTAAAGACATATTGCAGCTTGTTGCTGATTTAATCAAAGCTTTTTTCTCTTTTCCATTTTTGTTTTTTTATGAGCATGTTTAGTGTGGAATTACAGTTTTTATTCCTTAATTTTATATACAAATCTTAGAAATATAGTAAATAAATAAATATAGTAAATAAAATCCACTCAAGTGCCATAGTTTCGATTAAGTGGATTATGTAGCATACTTTCTGGATGACAATGTCGCTCCGAATTTATGCAAACATTCGAGTGTGCTTAAGGCCCAATAAATTTGTATTTTCTAATAATTAAATCGATAAATTGGACAAGAGTCGCAGCTAGCATATAGGTAAACATGATAAATCATCGGATGACTGGGCTTTGGCCTGCTTTTTCGTATAAGTTAAGCATCTGCAATCCCCGGACAATTATGACCACAGAAAATGACTGCCTCGCCTCCATATATTTCGTTTTGTATGCATATATATTTGGCCAAAGTTACCCCGGGGGCATTCGGTTTATGGAGTCGAAAATTATTCGATTATTTGCTTAAAAGTGAAAGAAAACTCAAACTCAAACTGAAACGCAAACTCGAACTCAATCGATTTGAATAGTCCCGAAGGATTTGTGCTGGCTGAATATTTGCATCTAATATTAAGCATTTATATGGATTTCTGTGTGAGCTTCCGTGCATTCCCCCGAGATGATGCCTCCCTCTCACCCTCTCCCTCTCTCTCTCTCTCTCTCTCTCTCTCTCTCTCTCTCTCTCTGTTACGTTTTGGGATCAAGGATATGTCCGAAGTCAGGACATTTAGTTGCAGTTCGCTGCAGACCGCAAATTAAATGGAAATAAAATGCATTTCCACTCGTTGCCTGAGAAGTAAAGAAAATGTATATGAATACTATGCTATATATAAATAAATATATATATATATATAATAAAAAAAGGGGGCATAAAAAAAACCCTGGCAATATTTATTTATATATAAAGTGACAGCCAGGCGGAAAACCATGTGACACACACCACACAGACTCACATGTCGAGAAGAAAAGTTTTGAGCAATTCTTTTTAAACGTTTTTCCCTGTTTGTGTGTATTTACCTTTGGGATTTATGAGATTAGTTGCAGACGCATACACAGACACATGCCGCGCCACAAGCAGGAGCAGGAGCAGGAGCAGGAACAGGACTAATGTGTGTGTGTGTATGTGTGTGTGTGTGCAGTACGGTGACTGCAAATGAAAAGCAGTTCGCAATTGCTTTGAATGCGAGCAGAAAAATATTTAATACAGCTCAAAGCACAAGCACAGACACAACTACATACACATACACCCACATCCACACACACACACACACTTGCAGAAACCAGGCCATGAGCGCCATGAAGATATTGCACAAAGGACACGCACACACCGAGAGCCAGACGCACACACAACACACACACACACACAGCCAGAAACAGACACGGCCACACAGACAACTTCATTTCAAGTGCAGCGAAGCGCGCCTTTTTAGTCCCAGACAAATGTCCATGTGGGTACAGTGGTCACGCGCTCAGGTGAACTGCCTAACTGAATAGAAAGTACTAGTACAGTGCACACCATGGGGCTTGTCTTATCAAATTGCCGATAAATTTGTGATTTGGAAATGGTGAATTTATTTTATAACCCGATGGAACTATTAGGCTTTGCTTGTTCTTTTCCAACACTATTGTATTTCGATAAGTAACGATTATCGATAGTTTCGATAAAAGCTTACCGGTTTTGTTATAGCTCTTTTTTTATTTTTAAGACTATTTCTGAAGTCTTGCACTTCTTTTTGTTCTTAATGTTTGCAATTACTTTAACTTATTTCGATAAATTATCGATATTTTCCATAAAACCTCACCTGTTAGAGTTTCATATGCTTACATATTTTTTTCTTTGGAATTCAAGTAAACACTAGTTTAGCTTTAATATATTTATATATCTGTAATAAGAAAATAAAACATGTATCATAAACCGATAATTTCGATAACATTGAAGCATTTTTATTTAAGTTATATAATAAATCTTTTTTAAGTATATATTACTCTTGTTAGCTTGTGTATATATTTAACCACACTCCACTGTAACCACATTTTGTGGACATTTCCTTTACAATGGTAGAGCAACAGTGAAACATAAAAGTTGAACCATAAATTGTATGACAATACTTGCAGTTCCTTCGCCTCCGCCCCCATGCTCACCTCACCCCCCCGAATTCCCACTGGCCATGGGAAATATTGAGTCTTGAAAATCAAAGATTTGACTGCGATTTCCATGGCAAAATAATTACATTTATGCAAGGAGCCAGGCGAGGCAAAAAGCTGGATAAACGGCTGAATGCACTGTTTGATGCCAATTATTAAAACGCAGACCTAGAATTTAATTACTGGCATATTTCTGTTTAATCAAACCAAATATTCTAACAAATTGTATCTTTTTCGTTGCAGGTAAAAATCTAATTAAATCACAAAACTATTTACAGCTGAGGGAATGCATTTAATATAAGCATTTATGGGTTTTGAGAGGTATGTAGAATTAATAATAGTTTTTTTTTTTTTGTTGTTTCATGAAGATACTCAAATAACTTTTGCATTCTCCTCTCTGGTTCTTACTCCACTTTCCTGTTATTACTCTTTGTTATAAGTCTTTGTTGGTCCTTTGCTCCTGTTGGTTTCTTGAAGTGCAAAAATTACTTGAGCAAAAAGTGCTGACTGCCCGGGAGGAATCAACAAAAGCGGTTGACTTCCCTTGACTTTCGCACCAGTTACCATTTTGAATAGGCAAAAAAGTTGGGGGAAAAAAACAGAGAAAACTCAAGTAATTTGGTCGTCGAAAATGATAGCGCGTCAAAGTCAACAGGAAACAAGAGTGCCGTGCCTTTGGCTTTGATCAAAAAGGGATGTGTCCAAGAAGTAACATATAAATAAACTACAAATTGAATTGACCCAAAATTGAGCAAACGGAAAAACACAAGAACAACAGAATAGATTAGATGGAAAGAAGTGTTTACCCAGCGGAAATTGATTTCGGATCGAGTCCGAGGGAAAAAAAGGGTTTAAGCCATCCATCAATTTGGGTAAATAAACGAACTCGGATAACACTTGTTAATTTATTTAAGTTATTTGTAGGGAGAATATTGTCATAGCCTTGCTACAGGTTATAAGGATAATTGAGGGACTGAAACCTTGTTAAATTAATTACATAAATTATATCTAACGGTGTTTATTATTAATTAATGAAATATTTAATGTCATTATAGTGACGTTTTATTTAAGCAGTTTTTGAATTAAATTTTTACAATGCAAATTGTACAAAGTAGCATTTTCTTTAACTAGTTTTTCTTTTTTGTTATTTTGGTTGTTTAATTTTGATAAATTGGCAGGAAACTAACTGTGGACGATTAAATTATCGATAGTTTCGATAAAAGCTTGCCTGTTTTTTGGAATTCTATGTGTTTGTTTTTCTTATTATTATATTTATTTTTTTATATAATAATATATTTTCTTATATTTTATTTATATTTATTTATTTATTATTATACGCTTGTCTAGTTATCTATTTGTTCTTGTTTGCAACTACTTTATCTTATTTCGAAAAATAATCGATAATATCGATAATTTCTATAAAACCTCACATGTTAGAGTTTCATGTTTCTTTCTTTTCTTTCTAAGAAATTTACAGCTTTAAACTTATTTTTGCTTATTTTATTAAAAAAATTAAACATTTATTTCGATAACATTTTTTTAATTAAACTTCTACAATGTTACTTGTACAAACTAGCATTTTCTTTAACTAGGTTTTCTTTTTTGTCCTTCTGGTATCCTTTTATTAAAAGAAAAAAAAAACAAAGAAAAACAGGAAAGTCTGCTTTCCAGTCTTGATATCTGTGCACTTCCTTTGTTTCTCTGCCAATTTGCCGTAATTGCTCGAATTCATTGCATATTTATATTTAGTTTCTCGAATGTGATTCCCTTTAAACTTTTACCGAAAACATTTTCCAAGTATTTCCGAGCAGAGGATGTCCTTCCGCTGTACCTTACTTCTCTCTCTCATCATTTTCGCTAGCCTTTGTCTGCTGCTGTCATTGGCTTTGCTTTAGCTATTTATTTGGACTGAAATCAAAATGCAATTTATACAGAGTCGAGATTAAACTGTGCTTCTTGGACACCTAGCTACTGGATCCTAGATCCTGCTGCATTAACACAATTGCCAATTAATAATGGCCAGGATATATGTCAGACATACATACATGCACGTATATGTATCTAAGTTGGGGGGCCAAAAATCATTGCCTACTTTGTGGCGAATCCCAGTGTGACAGGCGCAAATCCATTTTGGTTATTATTACAGCCAACAGCGCCTTTTGCACCTGCCTGTCCTCCGCAACAGCTGCTCCTGTTGTATCCTGTTGTATCCTGTCTCCTGTCTGCTGTTAGCTGTTTGCTGTTAGCTGTTGTCCCAGCCTGACAAGTAAATTAAAATTCAAAACAATTTTGTCTATGGCAAATTCCATTTTATGACCATCAAAATTTATGCAATAAATATAAACCAAAATTTGTTGCCAACAATGTGACAGAGATGGGGTCTCTCCATAAGTGCAACAGAGATGGCCACAGGGAGAGAGAAAGAGTCAGAGAGAGTGTGACAGAGTTAACAGCATAAACATAAAGTGAAAAACAAGAGTGCACTGCTCTAAAATATATGCATGATCTAAGCAAATATTAGGTTTGCTGAATATTAAAAGCTAAGAACGGAGCATATGCATATGCATATAATAATTCCCCCATAATAATCCCCGAATGTTAATTGAATATTAAATATTTATACTTAAGCCGCCAAAGAATAATCGAAAACAAAAAAATAGCGTGTAAAGTTGTAAATTGATTTTCCACTCATTTAAATCATTTCGAATATAAAGCATTAATACACATTAATAATACATGCATCCTTGTTTTTGCTCTCGCCATTTCTGTGTAATATGTAATATGTGCGGTATTAAGTTCTTAGCGTTATGGGCACCTTTGAAATTAATATTTAATTAAATTTACACCAAGGGTTTGAGGTGTGAATGTCACTTTGCACAAAAACTAGACAGAAAAACTAAAAAAAAAAATATATGTATATAAAGAATTTGAACAAAATTAATGCTTTGCATGTTGAATGGATATTTGATAACATTTTTTTATCTGTACACAAACACACACACACACACACACATATATAATCAAAAAAGCAACAACATATGCATAACCTGTTCGCCATCCCTTTCTCCCTCTTTATACCCCTCTCACTCTCACTCGCTCTCTCTGTCCCGTTCGAGAGGCGTGTGCAAGCAGATAACGTTGGCATTACGTCAGGATAACGTTGAAATTACATTTTTCACACAGGGTCTGTCAGCTGTTCTGGCTTTTTCGAGGACTGGACGAGGGGGCGGTCTGGCATTGCGGCGTCCTACAGCTGACGACTGACCGTTACACATGCAAATTTACTTGCAGAAGCAGCAAAAACACATAACTGTTAAAGTTAAGCCACGTCTGACTGGTTTCCCCTCGTCGTATCCTGTTTTTTTTTCTGTCTTTTTGTTGTTTGCCAGCGAAAGCCAGGGGGAGAGAGAAGGTGGCAGGGTAAGAGTAATAGTGTGACCAGGCCTTACATAAAAAGTAACATGTGACCAGCTCTAAGTTTGAGGAACTGTCAAAAAGTTAAGCAAACAGTGAGGTTTTCACATAGGTTTTTAAGTAAACAAAATATGTAATAAATTAATAAATTCATCATAGAAAAATTAAATAAATAAATAAATGAATTATAGAAAATTAAATAAATAAATAAAATAATCATAGAAAAATCAAATAAATAAAGTAACAAATAACTCATAGGAAAAGTAAATAGATAAAATATTTGCCTATTCATTCACTCCCTTTTTTGTTTTAAATAAATAAATTCTTATATTTATTTCAACTCCCTCGCTTGTCTCCATGTATAAACTGACCAAATTTATTATTTTATTTATTATTAAAACATTAATTATAAATTGCTTCGGTCACACTACCGGCTGCTCAGCCACAAGAAAAGATGAAACTGTGTGTCCCTGACTCGGCAACGAGCATGTCCAGAAGCACTCCACAATATGCTGCATAAGTGCATATCCTTTCCAGTCCTGCGTCGCCCTTGGCTTTGGTTTTGGCTTTTCCCTCGTTTAGTTTCCCGCTGTAGTTTTTCCTTCTTCTTTTTTTTATTATGGGGCGGAAAAGCGGGCGGAGCGTGGCAAGTGTTCTGGACTCCGTCGACCTGTGGCTCTCTCTGTGTGTGGCACATAAAGTGCATATTACTCCCATAATAATTCTGCCTCTTTGCCCAGCTTTCCCTCTGTGTGTGTGTGTGAGATGCTCTCGAGGATTTCAGCCAGGACTCGTTTGGGTTTTCGTTTCGCTTTCTTTTAACCCTTTTAGCCTACGCCAAGTTTTGTTTTGCTGCTGTTGCTGCTGCTGCGGACTCCTTTGCATGCCAAACCATAAATGTGCGAATTAAAATATAAAATGCAATTTACTTTCCATGTGGCTTTGCACGGACCGGTCTGAGGGTTTTTTTTTGTAGGTTTGCACCTGTGCGGCTTACGGTGCGTATGTGGAATGCGCTTGAGGCGGTGGCCAGACTTTGCTGAATAGTTGCCAGTGAATGTTCCTTGAAATTTTGTAGCACTTTACCCACAAGTTTTTCTATGATTCGCTAGTAAAACATTTAGACTCATATGTGTGTGTTATTAATTTATTTATTTAAAATTATTAAGTCCTTCTAGTCCTTTCTTGACTAATTTTTGAAATAAATTTGCTTACTTTTAAGTTTTTTTAATATTTCTTCTTCTAGAAAATGTTGTTAATATATTTTCAAGTAATTTCAAAGTGCTCACAATAATTCCTTTTACTTTTTCTTTTATTTTTCCAACAACTTCCCATACTCGGTGCCTATTTTCAGGCGAATCGTTCGCTTTCCCGCTGTCTTTTCCATCGACTTGATTTAATTAAAGTATAGAACCCAGTTCTGGCAACATTTTAATGGATTGATTGATGGCCACTTGGACCGAATGCCGTCAAAGGTCAAGTGGCTGATGGCTCACTTCGATTCCTCCAAACCAAAATATATAACTTTTCTGGCCAACTTGCTTCAGTTGTTGTTGTTGTTTTTGTTTTTGATATTTTCCAACTTGAGCCCGAGGCTAAAATGAAAATCATTCAACTGCAATTTCAATTTCATAACACAAACTTGAAGGGGGAAACTCACAAAGGACTCATCGTTGTCGGCAGATAAATGCAATTAATTCGATTAAAAAGGAAAAGGACTTTGATTTGATTTGCTTAGGACTGAACTTTTTTCCAAGGATTCGCTGAGCTAAGGCAAATATAAAAAAAATATATATAAAAAAAAGGGAAGGCAGGGAAATCACACAAAAAATATTGCCCATACATCAGCAGAAAAAATAAAATTGGGGCGTCTTCGACCTTTCTTGCTTTCTCTCTTTATTTTTTCTTCTTGCTCATTTGCAACGCGTCTGCGGTCAAAGTTCACTGAAGCAAGCGCGTCCGGCAAACCGTAACAACAATAATAACAACAACAACAGCCATGCCAGCAGAGAAAGAGACAGGGAGAAATTGGGAGCGAGAGAGAGACGGGGCTACAAACCGATTATCTACCACAAATATGGCCGCTTCCGTAAAAATTGGCATGAAAAGGACTTCCGCTTGTCTGAGCAGCGGCGGAAAAGCGGGCGGAATGTCTGCTTTCTGCTTTTAGATTTCTTCTTTTTTTTAGCCAGAACTCTTTTGTATACCTGAGAAAGGGAGTACACTTGGAGAAACACTTGAAAATATTAAGGATAAATAATAAATACTACAAGCTGTACGCTAAAATAATTTCTACAAATTTCTTCCTCTAAGCTTAGGTTTAATATTAAATTTTATAGTTTTATACCTTATTTTCAAGGGTTTTATTTTTAGGTTTTCCTTTGAATTTCCTCAAGTGCTTGTGCATTTTGATTTA
This sequence comes from Drosophila punjabiensis, assembly GCA_008042585.1. NCBI lineage: Eukaryota > Metazoa > Arthropoda > Insecta > Diptera > Drosophilidae > Drosophila > Drosophila punjabiensis. The sequence goes on along the minus strand of VNJR01012646.1, from coordinate 39,950 downwards.
GTTTTCCCTTCTTCCCCTCCGAATCAATTTTTTTTCGCCCCCAAAGCAAACCAATTTGCTATGAAAATTTCCTGCCGCTCCTCGAGTCCTGCCTCAAGTCCTGTTTATTAGCAAAAGCAAAACTGTCTGCTGCGGGTGGTGGCCCCTTCTTTTAGCTACTATTTTCCCCCAACTTTTCCAGATATTCCCTCGCATGATGCATATTTTTTTCAAGGAAAACTTGTGGGCTTGATTTTCCCCCATTTGTTTGTCTATTGTTTGCGCCGCTTTAAATTTGACTTTGCCCACATATCGAAGGGATATATATAGATATATATAGAAACCTATTTCTCCCTTTTCCTGCTCTGCTCTATTCTGTTCTGTTTTCTTTTATCGATAACCTTAAATGGTTCTGTGGGAATTTCTTTGGCTAAATAGAAAATTGCTGCGGACGTTCGATTCTCGCAAATGAAACTTTTCCTCGACTGGACAGTGTATGGGTGCGGGGAGATAGCTGCGGGGGGGCGGGGCAATCGACATATGTGGCAGGACTCGAGCTCAACTTCAATTCCAGCGTCATTTTGTATCAATTACCTTTTAACAAGTTTCAATGGGCCAGGCGGAAGGAGCTCCTCCTCCTCCTCATCGCCTGCCCCACGGGGGGCATTTCCCTGCACGCACATTTCAAATATTTTAGTGCATTTTTACTGGATTTCTGTGCTCGTTTCTATGTATTTTCCCCCCTTTTCTCTATGCTTCTCCTACTCTCCTTTTTTTGTTATTTTTTTTGGCCGAAACGGAAACGGCAGCAGCAGCAAAACTTTTATCACGTATTGACGGTTGAGTGCCCCAAACGCTTTGACCCCTTCATGCCCCATGCCGTGACCTCGTGCCGGGCTCTCAACCTTTTTCGGCCCTCGGTACCTTGCTTCCTGGCTTCTCCTCTAGGCACAGTGGGGACTAACTAAGTGGGTTTTGAGATGTCATCTATAGCAGCTTGGGTCTTAATTATATACGAAATAAAATCCAAAATATTAAGTGCACAATTTGATATAAAATAAAATAAATAATAATTTATTCTTTAATATTAAATAAACATTTTATTTAATGTCTAATTCGGCATTTTTAATCATTAGAAAATAGAATTCTTCTTTGAAACGTGTCTCACTTTCCGTGAGATGACTGTGGCTTAGCGGTCAATCTGTGCTTAATGTATCTTTGCGAACTTAGTTTCGCTTGTTAGGTACCACAGTGAAGCCTAAATATATAAGATATACATATTATATTAAGCATAAGCTTATTTTATATTAAATTAAATAAATATATAAGCCATATTTAAGCTAAAATAGTCTTTTTTATTTACATTTATAATATTTGTTTGTAACTTCTTTTCTAGTTTGAGAGTTAAAATATATCGTATTATATTTTTAAAAATGAATACAAGTATTTTTTACAATAATTTTTGTTTGTTTTATGAACACACTTTTCTGATTATATAAATATACATAAAAAATAGGCTTCAGCATATTTAATTTAATTTTTTTTAGGAATTATTTTTTAAACAATAAAAAATTGACAGTTTTTTTTAGAAAAAGCTGTCTATAATTTAAAGATAAAATTTTTTAAAAGCAGCAGATACTTCTTCTTCATTTTTTTTAAATTCAAACTCAATTTGAAAATAAAATTGGAGACAATTTTAATATTTATTGAAAGTTAAATTTAAATAAGCTTTAATTGAAATTTATTCTTTTAAATAAATTGTACCCATAAATTAATTCAATTAAATCAAAATCAAAAATTCCTGTTTATTTCAAGTAAAATTTTTTTATTTAGCTTCCCATTTGGTTGCCTCGACGAGGGTTCACTGTGCCTAGTTGCACGGGAGTTTTCAAGTGCATAAACGGTTAGATTGCTGTGAAAAGTTTCGACTACCCCCCACCACCCACCTGTGACCCCTCGCCATGCCATTCCTTAACTGAGGAGGTAGAAAAAAAGTTGATTCTTTTTTTGGTTGGAAACGTTTTTGGCTTGAGCGTCAACGTCTCCTTAGCCTAAGCTGCTCCCCGTTCGCCCCGCCTCCTTTTGGGGAGTCACCTTTAACCCCGGCTTCCCCTTGTTCGCTCGCCGAGAATAAGTTTAATGCTCGCAAGCGACCCCCCTTTTCGCCCAGCCACCCCTCTCCCCCACCAACCCCCCGCTTTCCGCAGTTAGTTTGGCCAAGGAAAGCGTTTAAATGAAATGAATTTCCAAGTTGTTGTTTGTCTGCTCTGGCAGCTTAGCAAGGCGGCAAAGTATGCTATGGAAAGTTGTCGGTACTCTTAAGGAGAAAGAGTATATAGGTTTTCTCATCAGGTTTGTCATAATACAAATTAATGTTATTTTTAAAGTTTTAGAACTAATTTAGTAATTTAAAGGTGAATTTATAACTTAAAATTACAATAAAACGAAAATTAGAGTAATAAAAGTTTGCGTAAATATAATTAACAAACAAAAAATCTATACAATTATAAACTCTTTAAAAAAAAAAAATTAATAGAGTAATAAAAGTTTGCTTAAATATAATAAGCAAAAAAAAAATATAAATATAATAAGCAAATAAAATAATATAACAATATTTAAAGGCACATATTCATCTTTAAAATTGCATTTAAAACTTTCAATATAAACAAAATTATATTATACAAACAATAAATCCATAAAATAACATACCCTTACCAAAGATGTATTTAAATTCTTAAACAAATATATTTATAAATAAAAATATACAAAAATGAATATAAAAAGCTTTAAAAAATTCAAGGAAATAAATGCAAGTTTCAACCTAATTTGATAGTTTGCATAAAAAAGGGTATTCCCTACTTCGTTGTTAAAATTTCCCTAAAAGAGAGAGATAAAAAGGAAGGATGCTCACATGCTGCTCCCTCCTCTCGCTCTCTCGCCTTTGTTTACTGACATTGTTTAAACATTTTAACTATGCAGCCTGGCAATTATTTCAATTAGTTCATTATGTTGCCTGATTGACTTGCACTTGCCTCTTAGTACACACAGCTATGTGTGTGTGTGTGTGTGGTGGAAAAGGAGGAAAAGCTGGGGGGAAAATGGAGGAAAATCCCCGGGCTAGCTGAAAGAAAAACTTTCTCGTCCACACCGAATCCCTTACGGGACACGCACCAAAGCCCAAAAGTTGTTTGTTAACAAGCACAATGTGTTAATTTAATTACAACAAAAGCAAAAGCAAAGCCAAAGCAGAAAATAAAACTATGTAAAATAAAGTAACATAAAAATGGAATAAAATAAAATGAAATAAAATAAAATAGAATAGAATGTTGAGAAGCCTCAACTATGCAGAGAGTCGGGCGGAACTTGTCTAATTAAAGCTAATGGCTGGCAACAAAAACAAAGCGGAAACGGAAACGGAAGGGGACAGGATGTCAACGAGGAGCCATATTTTTTTTACAATTAGTTTTGTTTCTAAAAGTTGTAACATTGATTTGTTCAAAACTTTAATTAATAATATTGGCAGTGAACTGAAAAAAAGCCTAAAGGTATTCCTACATTGTTTTCTTATTTTTAAATCACCATGAAATAAGTCTGCAAAAAAAATCTGTCTGAATATTTTGGGAAAATCGCCTACATTTCAACATTTTTCTTTTTCTTTTTTTTATATTCAGCATTTATTTTTGGACAAATTCAAGCTACGCTCGAACAATTCAAATTCTCGTTGCCTGCCCTCTGTGATTCCCTGTAATTATCAATTTGTCCATTTGAAAATTTCTCTTAATTGGTGGCAATTAATTTCCACGCTAATTAAAATGTGACCAACACACACACACACACTCGCACGCCGAAAAAGAAATGCAAATACAAGCACAGCAAAAAAAAAAATAGAAGGGGAAATTAAAATCAGCGAAAAAAAAAGAAACAGGCAAAGCTAGTCACAGCGAGCGGTGAAATTTGGAAAATCAAATCAGTTGCTGGTAATGATGATGACGTTGTTGGTTTCGGATTGCTGGCGGAATTTAGTTGCAACAATTACAGCAGCAGCAACCACATGCAGCAGCAGCAGCATGCAGCATGCAGCATGCAGCATTAGCCATAACCCAACGGCAATTATCCTGCCTTAGCATCCTTGTTGCAGCCAAAAAAATAGAGAGAATTAAAATAATTCGCGTTTGGGCCCCCCATCCGCTTCCTGTTTTTATGATTATTTTTATTATTATGTCCTCCACACACACACACACACACACACAGCCTCCTTGAAAATTGCCACAGCAACCACATGGGCGCACCGCCAGCAACACTTGCCCCTACATCCTTTTCCCCTCGTCCTTTTCCTATGCCTGCCCCCTCGTCCCCTTCAATCTGCCTTCGCTTGGCTAATTTTCATGTAAGGCTTGCGCCTTGTTGATGTTGCCATTGCCGCTGCCTTGCAAGGACATTGCACAGTGGTCCCTCAAATTGCGAAAATATTTGGCATTGCTCCTGTTTCCCTTTTGGCGCCGCCAGTCCTTGTTCGTTAGCAATTAGGCCTTGAATCGTTAATTACATTGAGTAGAGGCTGACAGCAAGTGGAAATCAATGAGCTAATGGAGAGTATTTTTAAAAGGATTAAAAATTTTTTTTAGTTGTTTATTTTACCATTAAAAGGTATATTTTTTATAGTTTTTTTTATTATTATTTTGTATTTTTTTAATGTATTTATTATAAAAGAGGCCAGTCTGATTTTTTTTTAACCGACACAGAGCTCAGTTTTTTGAGGGATTTGTAAAAGCTTTCAACAATGTTAAATGTTTTTTGCAGCCAGTATTTTTTTAATGTTTACATATAGCTGTTTTTTCTTCAAGTGTTTATTTTCCAGGGAATATTTTAAAGCATATCTGAAATCAGGCAAGGAGGGATTTTATTTGGATTTATTCTTTACAGAATGTTTGCTTTTACAGGGTTTTTTAAATAATTTAAGCTTCCCTTAATTTAATAAAATAAATTAATATCAGCTCAGTTTATATGTTTAATTGAATTAATTAATTAATAAAGCTATATTTTAAAGATATATTTTAAAGCGTCTTAAATGTATTTATTCATTTATTTATTTATTTATTCATTTATTTATTTATTTAATTATTTAATAGTTTATTTATTTTTATTTGTTTATTTGTTTATTAGTTTATTTACTTATTTATTTATTCATTTATTTATTTATTTTTTATTTATTTATTTTTTTTTATTTTTATTTATTAATATATTTATTTATTTTTTTATTTATTCATTATTTTTATTTATTTTAGTTAGTTATTTTTTTTATTTATTTATGTAATATATAAATATTTATTTATTTATTTAATTATATTTTTTTACTTAATTTATTTTTTATTTAATTAATAAATTTAATTATATTTTTTTATTTCTTTATTAATTTAATTTTAATTAATTTGTACACTTATATACTTAATCTACAATACACTTAATTATAAAATAAGCTAAAGGATAGATATTAGCCAAAACTGCTTTGGCTCTCGTCTTTTTTAAATTATTTTATTGATTTGTTTGAAGAGAATTAATAAATAACAATAATTAATTAATTAATAAGAGAACTAATCCAATGTTAATCCCTTGATCTCATTTCGTTCCACTGTATTGCCGCTGCTCTCTCTCCCTTTGTTGCATTTACGCTCTTTTCGCTCTGTGTATCTGCTCGTCCTCCTTGTTGTGCTTCCTTTGGCTTCCGCTGCTCCTTGTTGCTCCTTGTTGCTGCATGTTGCCTGGCTCATGTGCAATGCCTTTGTAATCACGCTAATAACTTGACTTTCGAAAGTAATTAGCCACATAGCGCTTTCCCAGGCGGGGCAAAAGAGGGGAATGAGGGCCAAAGACGGAGAATTGCCTGTCATGTTGCTGCTGGTGTTGCTGCTGCTGCCTGCCTGCCTTCCCCTCTTCATGTTCTTGTCCCGCCCCGATTCACATTTGCTATTTTTGGTAATTTGACTAGGAAAACCAAACAAGGCTGGCCCAGCTTGGCTTTGGTTCTGGCCATGGCTTTTGGGCCTTGGCTTTTTGGGATTGTCCAACGCACCGCAGACCGCCAAACCAAGTGGGAGGGCAGCCACCAACAGCAGCAGCAGCAGCAGCAGCAGCAGCAATAGCAGCAGCAACATCTATACAAGCAGCAGCAACACCAACAATTATACCAACAATGGGATGGCCGACACTTGCCAGGAACATGACAAGTAACAAATGCATAAAACACAGACATTCCCGGAACGCTTCAAGGATTTTTGGCGAGCCTGTTCGTCCCCTCTCTCTCTCTAACTCTATCTCTCTTTCTCTCTCCCGAAAAGATTTCTTCTGGGCGGCTGAATTCCACAAAATAACTATAACACATGAGCATAGTATATGTGTCGTCGTTTATTTGACAATTTTCAAAGACTTTTTCACATATTTTGCACCTGACTGGGCTGGCAAGAAATGAATAGAATAGAAAACATGAAGAAAACCTGCACAAGTCGCAGGAATTTCACAGCAGGACAGAAACTTGTGGCAAATGCTGGAAACAAAATAATAAATGAAGTTATAAAATAGGTAAAATCTGACAAAAAATACATGTATATACATATATTTATGTTATATTTGATTTTGTTATTTTTTAAGTTTTTATTTGAAAAAGTCAGCTGGAAATATAAGAAAGCTTTATGAGTAAGCTTTAAAAAATTATTAAGCTAAGTAAATGTAGATTTTTAGTGAGAAAATTAAGATCTTTAACATAATTAAAGCCAAAACTATTTTAAAACCAGCAGCAACTTATGCGCTTTAACAAGAGAGAACCAAATATACATATATTTATATATATGTTTGTTTATACCTAACAATATCGGTAACAATTGCAACACTATACTCAGAACAATAACAATGGTGATTACAATCGAGAGAACAACATGCAACGTAAAAGCCACCGCAACGTCATGCAACACTTGCAACACCTGCAGCAGGTGCAGCAGTTGCAGCACGCCTGCAGCAACAGTCAGGAGCTGCAATTAGCAAAGCCATTCGAATCCGAGTCCTAATTACATCTATTAATCTTTCGACAAGTCGGGTGACAAATTCTTTTCCATATCTTATTCATTTTTGCTCCTGCCTGCCGCTCCATCATCGAGCTCTCTCTTGACTGGCAGATAATTAATTTTTCATGCAACCTGCCATTTTCCCCATTTCCAACCATTTTTCCCCCCATTTTCCTCCCACTTTTATTTGAGCTTAGCTCGGCTTTCAGGAGTTTTCCTGGCTCTTGGCTTTGCTTCTTCTTTTTGGGGCCAGAAAGATGATTCGCCAGATTTGCTTAGATTGATTAGGCTCAGCGCCTAATAATTAAATTTTGCCAGAAGCAAATAATATATAAATTTATATTTTCTTGCTCACATCACCAGTCACTAATTCCCTTAATTAATTCAATTAAATTTTAAGCCAAAAGGTTTCATTTTCCAGCTTAGAGTTGTATTTTTGCCTTTTAGCAGTTGAGCTTTGAGTCTGAGCTCCTCTTAAGATCCTTAAGTCCTGCGTGTGGACACGCCCCCTATGCTGAACCGTTATAATGAAGCATTAATAACGCTACATCCTCGTTATCAACGTCATTATCAGCGTTATCAACATCATCATTATCGGCTTAATCGCAACGGTGGACAGGAAGAGCAATGGTCTCTCTCCCTCTCTATACGTGTGCACACACACCTGAGATGTGAGACGGCGAGTGGGGAAAACCACACCTGTCTCGCTTTGTCTCTCTCTCTCTTTATTCCTCTCTCTGTCTCTCTCTCGCTGGTTTTCACTCACCTGTGACCGGGAAATGGCCGGTTCACTTTATTACTGAACACTGACTTCTGTCTCGTCTATGCCGCAAAACTTAATTGCGCTTTAAATTGGTCTGCCGTTTATATATTCATTTATATATATATCTCTATATATCTTTATATATATCTGGTATATATACAGCCTATATATCCGTTTATATAGCATATGTATTTACGTGCTGGTTCAAGTACGGTTAAAGCACTTTTGGAATAAACGAGCAAAAAGCGCTCCAAACAACAGCCACAATGAAAATCTATGCCGTCACAGCTAAAAGTCGAAAAAACAATTTAGAATTTCTAGATTTTGTTAAAGTCTAATGGGGAATACCCTTTTGGAAATCTAAAAAAAATATTTAAGAGCTTTTACGATACTATCTGCAAATGAATTAAATATAATTCAGACTTTTCATGGCATCCCCTGATTTTCCAATAATTATTTTGCACCCGACCATATATATTTTCTTAAAAAAAACTTTAAATTGAAAAAGGAAATCTATTAAAAAAACAAAACTGGCTTTAAAAATAATAAAATAATAAAATATTTAAGAGGTATTAAAGGACGGAGAAAATTACCTTTTGAAATGCTTAAAACTTGATCCAAAATGAAGCTGAAACACTATAAAAATCGATATATTCCGCTGGCTATATATTAAGTCAGCAAAAAAAAAATATGCGACTCAATTGCAACCGAATTGCACACGAATGTGAGCTGGTAAATTCGCCATTGCCATTGCCAAACATCCACCTGTCTTCGGTGCTTGTGCAAAGAACCTTTCATCCTTTGGCAAATTACGTAAGACCCGGGATCCATTCCGTAGGCACAGGTCCTGGCCGGGCTGCCTGTCCGTTGTGGATTCGATGTGTTGCCTTTCCCTCTGTTGACTGTCAACTCGTGTACGTATACGTAATGTGGCTTGTGTGCGATATGTTGGTGTTAGTATGCTGCTGGTGTTGCAGGTTGCTGCTGCTGCTGATGCTGCTGCTGCTGTGCTGCTGCTGCTGATGCTGCCACTGACGATGATACTCGCATTTAAATTAACATTATTTGCATGCGGCGCTTACAGCATAAATTTCCGTGCCACCCTGCCAGAGTGTGTGTTGCAAGAGTGTGCGAGTGTGCGAGTGTGCGAGTGTGTGCATTGTTTGCGTTGCATATCATTCACACACCGCCACTCGATGGCAAAGTAAATTGCTTAAATATGGCGACCAGCGACAAGAACAATGGCGAAATAAGAAGAAAAACACCCAACTACCAAAATTCCCCCACTGAAGTTTGGCAACGCTCAATGTTTATTAGGTCCTTTCAGGCCTTTCAGATCCTGCGTTTAAATCCTCGAGATAAAGCACTCATAAAGGCCAGATTTAAGGTGCATCGGCATTGGCATCGGCATCGGCATTGTTGGTCCAAAATTGGTAGAGATAATTGCTGCGGTGGCCATTCAATACGTCAGAAGGAACGTAATTAAGTTCAGTTTCGGGAACAATGCCCGGTAGTAAGCCCTTCCTGATTAATTAGCTAGATATTTCGGTTCACATTTGTGAATGAAAACCCAAAATAATTGGGAACTAAATAGCTAGCCAGACAGAAGGCTCTCAAGTTGCCAAGATATTTATTGGGGCCCCGAAGCCAAGTCATTTCTCTGTGGTTCTCTAGATTAAGTTTGCTTCGAGCTCTGTCTGCATATTTTTTTTTAATTAATAAATTGGCAGTAAATACCTAGATTAAGTCAACAAATTTGAGTGGTTTTAGTAGGCACACTTATTTGCCTTAATAAATTCTGTAAATTGTGGTTTTATGCCAGCTTTAATTTTGATTTCAATAAATTATGCCACACACATGCATACAAGTCTGGCCAGCTTTTCAAAAATAAATCACTGCATTTTCCTAAGGGATTTTCGCCTGCAAAATCTGGCCACATTCAAACAGAAAATGTTTCCCATTTGTAGCAATTTTATTTATATATATTTTTTTTTTGTTGTTGTTATTGTTCGGTTCATTTCGGTTCTGTTGTTCTGGCGCGTGGCAAACATTTTTCATTCTTCTGGCAACAATTAATTTTAACAAATATTATCCAGCAGCCAATGCACTCCATTAATGGAATGCAATCAAAGGGCAGAGCGAGAGGGAACTACGAGTGGTGGTTATATAATTATAATAACTTAATCAGGTGGCGCTAGGGCAATAAACATTAAAAACCAGCGACCAGCACGAGGTACGAGGTGGTGGGTGCAGGAGGTGAAAGACAGTTTACTGCATCATAATTTAGCCTGGCAACCCTTTTTTTTTGTTCTCGTTGGCCGCCCGCAGCCATTTTGCCATTTTATTGCATACATTTTTTTTTGTGCAGCTCGTTGGCGGAAAATATCATTATTAAATGCACTTGCTTCGCCTATAAATATAATTCTTATCGCATTACGTGGCCCAATATCCGCAGTGCTTTATCTCGCCACCCCTGGCAACCCTGTGCCACTCGACAGCAGCCCTGGCAACCCTGCTGCCATCCTGCTGCACCACCTTGGCTTATTTATGACAATAATAAAGTTGTTCGAAACATTTTATGTGTGTGTTTTTGGTTCGGCAAAAAGGAGTCAACAGATTTGCTTGTAATTAAAAATTTGTGTGTCGGCCTAGGCAACTCTGGTTTATGAGTGGCTTAAAACACCAAAGCACACACACATTGGTGACAATTATTTAATGAAAGTACTTTTAGAATGTGCAAACAGACACACGCATTCCGATTAATGTTTAACAAATAATTAATTGTGCAAACATTATTATTTATATAAAGAGAAGAAAAAAGGAACGAACAAACACTGAATTTATTATCAATTTCTTGTGGCTTTAACTCTTTTTCTCTCTTTCTGTTCAAAGTAAAGGATATGTTGGCCCAGAGTTTTATTTATTTTTCGGCTCAGAGATGTGTGTATGGGGTGTGTGTGCTCCTTTGACTGTCACTCAAAATGACTTTTTGAAAATGAAAAAAAAAGAAAAAAAGGTCTCTTTGAGCGGGGAAGTGGCGGTCTTGGAGCGGCTTAAGCTTGTAAGCCAACATAAACTGATTTTGCCAGACATTCTTAGATTGCCATATAAAGTGCATCAGAGGGAATATTTTCTTATTGAAAAATATGCAAACGCTGCGAAAGCACCAAGAACCCGGCCCGGAAGCCAGGCAGCCAGGGGTTAAGGGTGGGACAACGCTTTAACGCATCAGCGCCCAGGCCACATGAGGAGGGAATGGATGCGGTGACTTGGGGTCACTGCAGCGAGCACCTTTCACCTCCTCCCTCTTCCCTCTCTCACCTGTCGCACTCAGGGCTCAATAAAAAGAGGAATATCTCTCTCTCTCTCTCCGACCTATTTAAAGCCTTTGATGGCATTAAAATGGATTAACTGCTTAACGTAAAGTTTTAATAAGGGGTCCCCGATAAGTATGCTTTAAAAAGGCTTATGGCCTCGAATGAAGGTTTAATAAAGTAACTCAAAAGAATGGAATATAAACTTTAAGGGAAAATAAACTTTACTACATAATATTGCATTAAACACTTCGAATTTAAGCAGGGAATATTAACTGGGTTGGAGGAGTGTGTTTTTAGAGTGGATTTAGGTTCCAAAATTACTTTAAAACCGGGAAGTTTCCTTTAAACTGAGCCAAGTTTATATTAGTTTAATTAAAGAATTCTATTATATATATTTTAGTCTAAATTCCATGTTTTCTTAATGTTAGAAATAACGATAATTGTCTAATTTTTAACAAGTTGATTTGTAATAGAGATGATAGTAATTATAGATATATCGATACTGTATCGATATTCGATCAACCAGTCGATATGCACGAATAGATCTTTTCAGTTTGCGATATATGTCCCATAAATCGATATACTTTTTATAAATAATCAGAAAAAAAAAACAATAAACAATTATTTTTCTGTTATTTCGAGCGATAACGATATTTAACGATTTTTTTCGATATTTGAAGTTTGTATACCTTACCTTTCTTGCAAATTCCTAAATTGTATTTGAAGTTTAAGGTAATTAATTAACCTGTTATTTATATAAATATAAAAATGTTTTCAGTAAGATTTAATTTATTTATTTTATTAAGCGATAACTACAACTTGTCTATCGACATTCTGGCCATCTCTAAGGACCTCCATCCACTCTGTGGCACTTTCTTGGCAATCGCCAGGACCCAATATGTTCGCAATGTTCGCACGCCTGCGGCTGGTCAGCGGGTGAAGGAACTGAAGGGTTTTCAAGGGTTAAGGGGACGTCGGCTGGCTGTCGGAAAATCCAGTCTCCTGCCGGATTGCATCTTGGCAAATGCTCACAAAGGCACGCAGATTGGCTTCGCCTGTAGAAATATATATATCTACAGAAATATATATATATATAGACGACATAACATGCTTTTGGCTCACCACTTGGCCGCATGTCGCCACCCCTTCCTCCATATTTTCCCTGCCAATTCCGGAATATTCTTGGCAGCGATTTTGGCCACAATTACAACATCTTAATAGGAACAAGCCAGCTTGCAAAAGAAAATATATAAAAACTCATCGAGGGCAGGGGGAGATGACTGGCTCTGAGTTTCTGGCAGTGTAGGCGGTGACTTGTGAGTCCTTTTGCCTTTTGATTAGTCGCGAATGATTGTGTTGAACTTCGGATGGGTTTTTTTTTTGGGTGATTATAATGGAACAGAGTAGTTTTTAAGGGATGGTAAAGGAGTTCCGACTCGACTTACAGTAGTTGAAGTACCAAACTTGAAGAAAGCAAAGGTATAATACTTAAATAATAACATTAAATATTTTTATATTAGTATTAATAAACATTTAAGATAATCATAAACACTTTAGATTAAGAATATAATGTTTAGTTGTTTTTTTAAAGTCTAGATTTTTATATTAATCAATGTACATTTCATTCTTTTCTTTACAGGTAAGCACTTCTAACAATTATGTTTTAAAGATAAACTGAATATCAAACAGTAAGTCAAAGTCTTTTTTTTAATTTATAATAAACTATCACTTGTTGTTTGTTCTTCACTCAACTTTTTCTCTTTATTGGTTCTCTCAAGGTTCTCAAGTTCTTCCTCACACAATGTTGTTCTCGCAGTGTAGCTCTTTTGTTAGTGACCGCAGTTCATCGATAACAAGATCGATGTTAACATATGATAGTTTTTTAGTGTTACTCTATCTCTTACTTATACTATTTACATTTATTAGCTTTTTTTGTTAAGTGACAGGTTATCAATATATTTTTAATATTTTTATACAATTGACTGACCTCCGCAGAGTATTTGAACCTTTGTAAGCTATATTTTCATTCTTTTCTCAAATGATCTATTTAATGCCTGGTTTTTCTCCACTTTTTTTTTGTAAGCATCATCAAAAGAGCGGAAAATATTTACGCTATATGCTCAATATATGCAGGGATATGCGATTGATGCTGCCAGGGATGTGGCAGGGGGCTGAGAGCCTTGTTAAATGCCTTTTGGCTTATTTGGCAGACCAAGGCACTGGCAGCAAAGCATAACTTTTTCTACTCGTTTGAATTTCCCTTGCAAAAGGAGAAAAAAAGACGTAAACGTAAACGTAAAATCAAATAAAAAGAGAAGAACACCTTCAAGGTCTGTTGCCAGAAAAAGTGGGCAAACGGGGAGAGGGAAGCGAACGCGAATTGAGTTTTGAAGAACTTTTGAAAAAGCGTTTTAGCGTGAAAACGTTCGTTCAGGTGCTGGTAAAAAGGGGAAAGCCGGGAAAAGCAGCAGCAGCAGCAGCATTTTTCCTCTTCCAATTTTAAATGCTCGAGGAGTAAACTTTCCCCCCCAACCCAACCCAAAAGGCGGAGGGGTGTAATTTCCTTGTAGTCAACTCGAAATGCTCTCAAAATGCATTTGCATGCAGCCTCAGCCTCGGCGCGGCCCCCTTGCTGGCTTTTCCATTTGCCGCTTGAGGTTGCCATGGCGTATGCGTAATATTAGTTTTGGCGTGCGAAAAGATCTCATGGCAAGCGCAAGAAAATAAAAAGGAAAATCAAATAGAAAACTTGTTAAAAAAAATGAGCCACAGGGAGCAGCAACAGCAACAGCAACAACAGGCAGTGGCTGTGGCAGTGGCAGTGGCAGAGTTGTGGCAAAAGCAGGGAAAAAAAGCCACGGCGAAAACCGCAAAACAAAAGCCCCGCGGCGAGGAGGAGGGACACAAAAAATGTTGGGCAGAAAAAAAATGTAATTAAAACTTATTATTCGTAAACTGAAGTAAACATATTTTGTTTCGCGAAATGGAACTTTCATTAAACGGAAACTGATGCTGGAAAAAATTCAAATTAGGTAGCTGTTAAGTTTAAAGATTTTCAGGAAAATAACAAGGTAAAAATATTCTTTAAAATAAAGTAAAAGAATTAACAAACTATAATCCTTAAGAGCTGTTCAATCAAATGTTTATTTTTCCAAAAGCTGATCGCATGTCAGGTCCCTAAACTTTTATATATCTCAATTCACTGCCCGATTTCTGCAGTCCCCTTTCCCTGTTTAACCAGCTGTGGCCATTCCTTGTTATTCAGCAATTCGAGTTGATAAATTTGTCTGATTTGCGGGCGACTTTTTTCCCCTTTTTCCCCCATTTTCCCTTTGTTACTTCTCTTTTTAACGGGTTGCCAACTAATCCAGCCCTTGCTCCACCCTCTCAGTTTTTGCCTTTTCTCCGCAGAACACTTAATTCATTCGCAATATGCTGCCAAAATCTCAGTTGGCAAGCCACTAACTCATCTTCCCCTAATTTTTCCGCTTTTCCAGCTTTTCCGCTCCTTTCCCAACTCTGGCTCTCCCTTTTTTTTTCCAATTTGATGCTGACGACGTGGAAAAATGTTTGGTAATTATTCGGAATTTGGATAATTACAATGGCGCCTTGCTAAAACGTTGCAAATGATGTAGCACGAAAATTTCTTAAATTTCTGCCAAAATTTTCATTTTGTTTTTTTTTTTTTTTTGTCAAAATGACAAGCCCAAAAAGGTGGAAAAGGGAAAGGGGACCACTGAGGGATAAGCCATATGCAGCCGCATAATTGTGCGGTTTTTTTCCAGTTAGCAAACCGTAAGTGAGGCCAAATGTTAGAGATGTGCTTGCTTAATAATGTGGAAAATGCATTAACTTCTGGGCGAATTTTCCACATCTTTTGAATCAACATTTGACTGTTGTTGTAATTATTTTTTAATGGCTTGTTTTAATAAAAAGTCAATTGTTGAATTTAATCCGAAATTCTGACTTGCCAGTTGCTTTCCTATTTTTCACAATAGACAGATATCCCCAGTTGGAGTACTTCACCAATGGTTTCAACAACACAAACATCTAGCTAACTGGATAAACATTCCCATCTTCAGCTCTATAAATAAGGACTGCTTTGTTTTATTTATATCAGTGAACCAATATCCTTACTTCCATATATAGTTGGTGAACTTCACCAAGGGTTTCAACAACACCACTATCCAACTAACCGACTCATAATACCCTCCGTCATCGCCATCAAACAAGACAATTCTGGTTGCAATAGCAGTAATCCCATATGTTCGCTCCCATTAATAGTCAATAAACTTCACCAATGGTTTGAAAACACCAACATCCTGCCAACTGACTTATCTATTCATTTCCCATCTCGATTAATTAGGACGTCTCGGGTATTAATATCAGTATGCCATAACTCTGCTTTCATCTCTAGTTGGTGGTGTTCACCAATGGATTCACCAACCCACTGAACTGGACAGGAATGAGTGGACTGACTAGCTCACATCATTCCCGTCAGGCTCATTCTCATCTCGCTCCGCTCCGCCTCGTCTCGTCTCGTCTCACATTTCAATTGTCCGGCAGGCGATTCATTCGTTTATTCGCCATTCCTGACTCGGCGAGTGTGTGTGTGTAAAAAGGGTGTGCGAGTGTGGGGGAATATGTGTGTGGGTGCGGTTTAAGCCTCATTTCCTTGCACTTCCGTTTCTGGCATATGAGCAGAGAGATAGTGGCTTAACCCGTCCCATCCCATCGCATCCCGGAGCAACCTTAACCCCCGACAGTCGGAATGGCAATGGTAAACTGCTCTTTGGGTTGTTGCCTCTTTTGGCCTGCTGAAAAATGCAAAACTTTCATTTGCACTCGGTGCTCGTTAGCCAGAGAGAGATGGGGCTACTCACGAGCGAAAGGGAGAGGTAGAGGTAGAGGGAGAGGGCAGGCCTTTCGGTCGTAGTCCTGGCCTTTAACTTGGTTAGAGTCCGGTTAGGAGCCGGGCTATCCCGTTTAGCATTGCCCAGCAATTTATTAGAGTTTTGTTTTGCTTTCCTGCCTTTGTACCATGTATACTCCATGC
Organism: Drosophila punjabiensis; assembly: GCA_008042585.1. Lineage (NCBI taxonomy): Eukaryota > Metazoa > Arthropoda > Insecta > Diptera > Drosophilidae > Drosophila > Drosophila punjabiensis. The sequence goes on along the minus strand of VNJR01012646.1, from coordinate 23,780 downwards.
ATACATATATCCCTGGCTCGCTCCTCTCCTTTTCCTATTCCTTTTTTTTTTTTTTTTTGTTAAAAGTCTCTTGAATTGCATAAGTAAATAACGCACGTAAATGCATTTTTGCACAACAAAAAACAACAGCAGCAGCAGCAGCAGCAGGAAAGCAGGCAAGATTTCCTGGTCCCACTAAAAACACAGAAAACTCTAAATTAAACAACAACAAAAATGCTGGCGAAAAATAAGAGTGAAACACACAGCGTAGCAAAAATAAGTTGGCATTGTAACAGCTGAGAAAATACAGGCACTAAAACCCACATCCTTTCTAAGGACTGTAAAAGAATAATAAATAATAAAAAGAGGAATTTTAGGGTATAATATTTAATGATAAATATTTTTTTTTTTTTTTTTTTTTTTTTTTTTTTTTTT
>VNJR01012646.1:0-23346 GCA_008042585.1 Drosophila punjabiensis | reverse complement strand
TTTTTTAATTAACATCTTTATTTAATATTATCCAGGAACAGATCTAATTAAAGCCTTTAACCTAAATGTTAATGATAAATATTAAATTAAAAGAGTTTATGTTTATTTGTTTATTTCGAGAGGAAAGATATTATAAATATTTAATTTAGTAAGCATATTGTTATTTTTATTCAGAGCAATTTATTTTTATTTCGAGAGGAAACTGTTAAATTATAAATATTTAATTTAGTAAAGCATAAAACTAACCCAAGAAAGAATGTCTTATTAAAGTTCTCGCTTTGATTTAAATGTTTCTAGTTTATTTTGGCTTCTAGTAAATCCTTTAATTCCTTATAGAGATTATAGTTAAACTTAAATCTGTAGGTATTAAAGAGATAAATGTTTCCAGTATCCTATTGTCGTTTTAAGGATAATTGTTTTTGTGGCTACACCAAAGCCGAATTTCCCAGACAAATTCGGACAGGCCCTTTTTCAGGTGGCACTCACCTAACTCTCTCTCTCTCTCTCTCTCTCTCTCTAACCTCTAAATCCACCGCATTTCGTATCCTTTTTCTGGGGCGTACAAGTTCCAGAGGTTTGCCGGAATTTTCCTGGCCAGGCCACAAAACAATTTTACGAAATATATTTAATACACAAGTTTGCTTAGTGCTCTGTTTGGTTCGTACTGGATTTTTATTTGTATTTGTATTTTTTGTATTTTTGTTTGGATTTTCCCCCCTGTTTCCCTGGCAGAACCAAACATGCAACACACAGCAGGACACCAGGAGGACATAGAAAACTTCTCGTTTGTCGACGTTTTTCCCCTTTTTTTTTGGGCAACTGTTTGCGACTTTAAAGTTTTGCATGTGCCATAAAACACCGTTTGCCGGCTCTGTCGGCTTCTTTCGTTTTCACCTGGTGTTTTCTTACTGACTTTCCTTGCTTCCACACTTTCTTTTTTCTCTCTTCTCCTTCTCTCTCTCTCTTTTTTTGTGATTTCCTTTTTGTGACATTTTCGCTTACATGCTGGCAAAACAATGTGTCGGAATTGGGGGGGGGAAGTGTAACGGCATTGCACATGCAAAAGTTTGCCATTTTTTTGGATGTCGGAAGGCATCTTCGGCTTTTTTCGGGGGCGGGCGCTTGGCATACTTTTAGGCGGAAACTAGACTTAATTGATTTGCAAAGTGGAACGCAAAGCGGCCGGCGATCAAAAGGAAAATGTAACAAACACGAGAGCGCAAAGAAAATCCCATTGCAGGCGGCAGCATCTATGGGAAATTTGTGTCGCAATTTGAATTTACCTGCTGTCTTTTTTTTCCTTCCTCTCTCTTTTTATTGTGTGTTCTTGCGAGCTTGCGTCTGTGTGTGTGTGTGTGTGTCGTATCTGGCCAACACACAGACAATGCAGGTATGCAAACTATGGCTCGCAAAATGTTGGCAAAACGGTTCGGTTCAGTGGCGTCCTGGTTCCCAGCAGCAGGAGCAGGAGCAAAATCCCTGCTGCCATCTCAGTGGCTCACCTGGCCGAAATAATCAATATTTCTTCGCAGGTGACTCAAATTAACAAGGGATCCCCGCCCCCAAAAGGTTCAATTTAAAGTGGTTCGGTTCAATGGTTCGATTTATTTCGCTTTTTTTTTATTTGTTGCTTGCCTCGAATAATTGTGCAAAACTTGCAGGTTCTTCAATAAATAAATAGAAGAGAGGGACTCGCTTAGCTTTGGGTTTTTTTTGGAATTTAAGAAATTCATTTAACATATAAATTTATAAATTATGATATTAATAATAATGATAAATAATAAAATAAATAAATAAATATATAGCACAAAGTTGAAAAAGGATTGAATTTCGATTTTAAGATCTTTGATCTTGTCAGTACATTAAAGGATCTTACAGATCATAAAAGTTAATATCGATATATCGAAATTGTATCGAGATATTGTAAAATTACAATATATGCGACAAATAAATGTATTGATAATGTAAAGAGATATATAAATCAATATTTTAAAATAAAGATACAAATAAAATAAATCGATATTCTTAGTGGTATATCGGACCAAAATAATCTGAAAATTAAACATATTTTGGAAAATGTCCAATAATATCAATATTTTAATTCTTTAATATTTTAAAGCTTTTTAGTTTCAACTTTTGTTTGCTAAAATTAGACAGCTAATTTATAGAATGTCTTGTTCATCATCAACAGTCGAGTCGATCTGGCTACATATGTACATAAATACATACAATAATATTTAAACTCGGACCTAGAATTTTCTGTTTACTAAGCCAATATATTTTATAAGTCAATTTATTGCTTCATCATAATTAATGCAAGCCCCATTCAATATCCCTTCGCCTTTAGTGGCTTGAGCCAATAAGGACTCCCTAACACGCCTCGCAATCCTTGATCAGCACTCACACTTGGTAGCTTGGAGCTTGGAGCTTGAAGCTTGGAGTGTGCGGCTCAGTGGTTCAGCGGCGTTCCGGCTCAGTTCCAGTTCGATTTCGCTTTGTGCCCCTCCTCGACCCGCCCCCAATCGATTTCCCGTGCTGGGAAAAAGGGCAGCGCAGCCGAAACTGAGCCAGAGATCCACCGCCACACCGCACACCTCCACCTCACCCCCTGCATAATTTTGTGGCATGCAAAATGCAACAGCTACAATTCTAATGCCGCTCGACCGGGGCAAGGGACTATGGACGGGGGACTTGGGAAAGCAATCTGCAAATGCTTTGTTGCCAAAGCATTATTAAACTGGCATTTTCATTTCTGCCACACACGCATACACACTCACACTCACACTCACACTCGCACCCGCACACCATATACAGAGATAAGCAAGCATACATATGTTCGTCCTGCAGGAAGTGCAGGGGGACTCTAAGGCCCTCTGAGGACTGCGGGAAATCCAGCTTTCCACATTTGAATTTGAAGTACACAGCTCCAGGCGGCACTCAGTCAGATTCACTTTTAACAGGTTTAAACACGTCAAAACTGTACTCCGAGCATTTCTTGGCCAGCCAGTGTGACCAAATCTATAATGGAAGCGTGCAAAAACATGAATCTTAACAAATTAGAGATTTTCCGTAATTACAATTATCTTTTTTATGATGTATTTTTAGTTAAAATTAAGTAAACAATAAAATTTAATGCAATTATTTTAAATTAAAGCTAGGAAAAACAAAAAGGCAAACATTTATTCAAGAATGTCAATCCACAAAAAATATGAGACAACGCATCTACATCATTACCTACAGACTCCAGTAGGTAAAGCACCGCGCCAGATATAGATGCAGCTATATGCCCAGAACAGTGGCTCTTCATCATGCTCTTACAACAACAATAACAACAACAACAAAATAATAATAAAAATAGGGGGAAAATGGCGGGGGGAAAAAACACACGGGCAGAAAAGCAGCAGAAAAATAATAATAATGCGCTCGAGTGGAAAACGTAGCCCAGCAACAAAGTAGAATTTCCTTTACATTTCTTTGTCGCTATTGTTGTTGTTGTTGTTATTTTGCAGATGAGTATGTGGCTATATCCCAGATTCCACCAAAAAAAAAAAAAAGAAAAAAGAAAACTGCCACCCAACCCACCATTTTCCGTGTGATGAGCGCTATTGATAATGTTATATCCCCCTTGGAATCCTTGGCTGCGCTTTTATTGTTGCCTGCAGCGCTCCTTGTTCGCTCTTCTTATTGTTGCTATTTGTGTTTGCTGTTGTTGTATTTGTTGTTGTTGTTGTTATTATTATCCTGCTGCTGCACTGCGACAACATCAACAATTGCAACAACACCAACAAGAGCAGGAACAGAATCACGAACAGCAGGAGCATCAGGAGCAGGAACAGCAACATCATATGCAAAATATTGTTTTGTCTTTTGCCCTAAAAGCATAATCAAAATGAGATACTTATATCAGCTTCGCCGTTTTTCCACGGGGGCAAAATATCAAATTTAATTTAATAAAGAAATGCATTTCCCCCATCAGATAATGCCAGGAGATGCGAGATTATAAAGGTTGTTCCCGGGGCATTATAAAAAATAAAAACAGATCAGAAGAGTATGTCCTTGAAGCAGGTCGCAGTTTAAAGGTTGATAAAATTTATTTAAAGGGAAATAAATTGTTATAAAAAATATTTAAAAAATTGATTGCTTATGAGGAAGCTTATAGGGTTATATATAGCAGTAAAGATCTTTAGAACAAATTAAAAGAAATATAAATTATATTGGTTTACAAGTCACTTAAATTTATACATTTTAAAAATATTTAAACAACTTACAATTCATTGCAGTTCTGTTATTTTTTTTTACAATTTCCCAGGAATTTTGTAATATTTTAATCTCACTTTTAATGTTTCATTTAAAGCATACATTTAAATTTAAATATTTAAACAAAGTAAAACTTTTTTAGCTTACTCTTGGATTTTTGAGAACTTTAACTTATATTTCTCTGGATTTTTTTAAATATTTTAAGCCCCAATTTTAAACATTTATTTCTTAGATAATATTAAATAAACCAAATAAACCCACACTGCTTCATATAGAATTTAAAAGATTTTAAGCTGATATTTCCCTTGAATTAGTTTAATATTCCACACCCACTTTAAATAGTTAATTTGAAATTCTTTTAATTATATATAGAGAACTTACCCAAACCCACTTCTAATAATTAATTTGACTTTTTTTTTAATATTTTAAGAGAACCTTTCCCGTTCTCTGCTTTCCCCATAACTCTCTTCTATATTATATGCCATTTTCTTGTGCATTCTTCTGGTCAAAGTGATTGCTTTCTCGCCAGGCGGCTGGCCAGTGCAAAAATACCATAAATCTTGTAATCGTTCTCTGCTTTTCCACCGTGAAAGCGAACTACGAAAAAAGTTTTCCTATAATCAACGCGTAATATTCAAAACCCATTTTTTGTACTTTCTTTCTTGCTTTTTTTGTGTTTTTTGTTTTTTGTTGCCAGATTTACGTTATCTATGGCTGGCTCTCTTGGCTTTTTCCTTGACTTTGCTACCAATTTCTTTTGCCTGATTTCCCTGCGCTTCGAGTCTTGTGTTTTGTTTCATTTTTCGCTTTCCTCTGCTTCTTTTTCTTTTTGAATATTTCTTTCATTTTTCCTTTGGTCTCCATTATTTTGTATTTTGTATTCCCTTGCGCTCGATTTGTGTGCATCCAAAAGGGGAACAGGGGGGAAATCGGAGGCAAAATGGGTGTATAAGTGGGTGTGTGGTGTGTGTGTGGTGTGGCTTGTGGGTTGTGGGCTGTGTGTGTGTTTGTGTGTTAGCATAATACGCTTTATCAAGCACAGAGAACTGAGAACTGCCAACGTCGTCAACTGGCGGAAATGTCTTGGTCTTCATCTATATACAAATATATATATATATATATAGATAGATATATATTGATGATGGTCCATCAGCTGGAAACTGCGAAACTGGAATCCAAATGATATATATATATATATATATTTTCCCTCGACTTTTTACCATTTTAATTGGCTCACATTCGCCTTTTCCGATTCGCGATCTTGTTTCTCATCTTTGCAATGCAGGAAATGAGATAGCGCCGGGGATTGGGGAAAATGTATCCCTTCTTGTATCCTTGTGGCCACGCGGATTGGCATAAATTTTAATTAAGCCTCAAGGAAACCGTCACCCTCAAAAACCAACTTCCGCCAGTTGGTCAAACCAAAGCGGAGTGAAGTGGAAAACTGGGGCAGCTGTAACATTTCCATTTCCCTCAGTTCTCAGAAAGGGAATTGCGTAAGAAAATCCGATGAGCAAACAATGAATTGCAATTTAAACCCAAATCCCAATGCTGCGGGACAACAATTGCTATCGAAAGCGCCGCCGAATCGATAGTGGACTTAATCAGTTGGCTTGTGGTGTTGTGCTTCGAATTTCAGTGGGAAAATTATTACAAGATTAATCATTAAGTCAATACAGGAAAAATATAGTCGGGCTTTTAAGATAACTAAAAATCTAGAAAATCTAAAAAATCTATGAAAAGCTGCGCATTGTTATCGTATCGCTTTAAGTTTCAGCCAGAAAAAAGTTTAACAAATAATTGAGAACTTGAAAAGGGAAGGGCTTAACAGAAAGAGACACAAATTTGTTCCATATTTTTATTTTAGTGCTATCTATCTGAAGTTATCGAAAGGAAACAATCGATACAGAATCAATACAATTGAAAAAGTATTGCCTTGCTTAGAATCGATAAAAAAGAAGCATTACGTTTTCATGAAGAGAAAAGAAACGACACAAGCCTTGGGAAACCAAAGTTTTATATCCTTTATAATTGAAAAACATCCATTTAATTAATGAACTAATTATTTCTATAAATAATATACAAATATATTTGATCCTTTTTTAAATTTTAATTTTAATATAAATATAATAGTATACATTAGTTTTCTCTGGACATAGCTAGATCGGCTCCACTGTTAATGCTGATTAAGAATGACTTGTTCAGTTTGTTACAAACTGCTGACTTAAATAATAACACCGCTTGGAGGGAAATATAAAAAATACTCAATGATGATGGCAAATCCGGAGTACCAAAAAATCTTTGGCTAGATAAACATCAAGCTTCACGAAAATTGTGGCCACAATGTTGAAAGACATCTCCATCCGGCTCTCCTCTAAATATTCATTTAAAATGTTGCGTAGTGCCCGAAATAGGGGTTGGAGCTGGAGGAGCTGGGGGGAGTGACTGCGGCAAAAAAGGGTGGCTACGTTTTTTGGTTCACGTTCGCGAGGTAAAAACGTTTTACGATGAACTCGAATTGATATTTTTGCAGCAAAACGAATTTTTGAATGTGCTTCGCTTCCTTTCACCATCTCTATCCCGCACCTTAACCCTCCTCCATCTTATTGATAGCTGCGCACAGTGGTTCTTGATAAGGAAAAATTTTAGGGAATATAAATTTAAATTTAATTTTTTCTATGAAACATTTATAATTGCAAAATTACTAAATACCATTTTAAATAATTAAGAAGAAAGCAGACAGTTTCCAAATTGAAAGAGCTAAAAGCCTGATTTTATTTTGAATTTATCTGTGGCCCAATGTGCGATGTCTCCGGTACGTGCTGGCAGAAGACACGGATTGGGGGATGGGGCAGGAAGCAGGAGCAAGGAGGGAAATGGTGGTGGAGTAAGGATGCCAAGTGGGGCGGGGCCCCTCGTCGATAAGGACGCACCTGCTCCGCCTGCGGCTTTCTGCGCTCTCGATTGAATTTCCAGCGCTGCAGCTCCAGCCTTTCGCCGAAATCATCATCGTCATTGGGTAGCAGCTGCCAGGCATTTTTTAATTTAAGGCTCTGAACGCTCAACAGCAACAGCAAAAAAAAATATAATAAAATAAAATAAAAAATAAAAGGGAAGAAGAAAAATGAAGCAGATAAACGAAATATATAGCAGACTTTAAGGGGCTTAAAGCGCTGCATGTGCAACACACGGCGTATGCGTAATATAATTTTAAATGCGCGCACACTTTCCACTAAATGCTTCTCCCTCTTACTCACTCACTCCCTCTCTCTCTCTCTTTCATTGCAGGTAAATATTGGCAGCAAATATTTGAGCTACGCTCTTGTCTCCGGCACAATCGACTGAGGAAACTGTCACGCCCAGATTGAAAACTCCCACTGCTACCCAGTCCCTCCTCCCGTTTCCCATTTCCCATTTCCCCATTTCCCCATTTCCCATTTCCAGCTGCAATCGCCGGGGCTTATTCACTTGTGAGTAAAAGTTGGCCAGAGCCAAAAGCAAACTTCCCCCACCTTCCCCGCTGGCAAAGAAATGAGGGATAATGTTAGATGGAGCATGTAGCATAAAGCGGGAAAAGCTGCCAGGGAAATGGGGCCCAGTCTCCGTTCAAACAGCAAAGACATTGAAAAGGATTAGAAATATGTCATCGGACGGGTGTGCGTGATGTTTTTCATGCCAAGAGGAGGATCTACAAAAAAGAAATCGAAAAAAAGGTGACCAGGTCTCTGGAAAATTCAGTCAGTCTTTCAGAGTTTGTTGAAAAATTAGGTAAATGCTCGAGTTATTAAGTGCCCAATAAATGAACATTTCACCTCAGTAACAAGTATATTCTTTAAGCAATGGTCACACTGTCACACTTTAAGGAAGGTGTATTAATTTACAAAAAAATTATTTGTTATTATTTTTTTGTTAACGAAAATCCATTAAAGTAATAGTGTGACCAGTGTGACCATTGCTGTAAAAAATAGACTTTTTAGTGAGATTAAATATGCATGTAAAGGTATCTTAATTAACATTTTATTTGTTACCAAAAATCCATTAAAGTAACAGTGTGACCAGTGTGACCAGTGTGACCATTGCTGTAAAAAACGCAATTAAATCACTACTTTTTATAACACTTTATATAATGATTTAATTACGATACAAAAACAAAGGAAAAGCTTGTTAATAACCCCTATTCTCGCAGCTATTTTCCTAATTTAATTTGTTTATGCATTTTTTAACCCGAAAGGTTGGCAAGGTAATTCTACTATTGCACTTTCCAACTTTCTAGTGTTTGTATTTTCTATTTTTTTTTTTCACCCCTTACCATTGCTTCTTTAAGGCTAAAAGAGCATCAACTTCTTCGACTTGTCAACACCGCATCCTTTTTTTTTCTCACTTTTGCTCAGTTTCTTCTTGTTTCATCTTTGCTTTGTTGTGCTCATCCCATTTCCCCTCTTTTTTTTTTGTGCCGTTTTGCATGCTGACAAAAAAAAAAAAAAGAAAAACAGGGAAGACATCCTCAAGTTTTCAGTCCCTGACAGTCAAAGGGATTGAGGGATTTAAGGGGCAAAGGCGGCGGCCATGTGTCAATAGCAGAGGTTCCACCTCATCAAACAGTTGGCGGTGGTGACCCACATGCCACATGCCACATTCCACACTCCCGCATTCCACACACACACACACACCCCACACATACGCACTTGTCCCGTTTAAGTGCATAAAAAGCCCCCTGCACTGCCAGGGGTTAAGTTCTGCACGCCATAAAACTTGCGCTGCTTGCAGTGGGTTAAACGCAGGGCAACACATGTCACAGGCAGCTTGTAAGTGTCAAATTCGATTGCCTAAAACAACACCGAAAACAATTGCTATCGGAATATAAGACATAACGAACAGTCTCAAGATTAATAGAAAAAAATATATCGATCTTAAAAACAAGCTTTGCTTAAGTAGGCATGTTTTTATAAAACTGATAACTTTATATTTAGCTTGCTTTTAACTTCGATAAGTTCTAGGTGTTTTTTCAAGATCGAAATTCCGATTTGATATATCGACAAAAGTTATCTATATTTTATATCGAAAATTTTTAAATATTTTAATATATTATAATATATCGAACTCTTAAATACATATCTAATATCATATAAGTACATATAATCTTATCTAGTTTATTTGCCGAATTATTTGTTATATAAGTTCAAAATACCAAATAGAGTATAGATCTTAATAAAAGATCGACACCAAACTGATATATCGATATTTTCTAGAATTCCTTGGTATTATAAATCGATATTATTTTGAAATGTTAGTATTTCGATAACTTTTCAACACAATGAATGTGATTTCATCGTTTTTGATGTGACTCCAATTTTATAAACAACTTTACCTTTTAAGGCTTATCCCTAAGACCTCTAATTTGAAATAATATTTTTAATTAATCCCTAAAAATCATCAAAAATGCATATTAAATCCTAGTTGTTTTCCCTGTATAAAAGCAAGAAATCCCCAACAGCAAGTCCCTCGCTCACTTCCAGCATCTTTCATCCCGGCAGAAAGTTTTCCTCGACGCTTTCCTCGTTCTTTTTCTTCTTTTGGTCGCCAAATAAAAGTCTTTCAAATGCCACAGTGCGGTGCACCTGAGACAGGGATACAAATAGAGAGAAAGAGAGAGAGGGAGAGAGAGATGGGTAAAAGACAAGAAACCGCCGTGACACTTGTTACGCGATGGGCTACGTGTTAAACGCATTTCCGCCACTTGAAAGTTTCGCTAAAGCTAACCAAAAAAAAAATAGAAGAGGAGAAAAGAAAAGAGAAGGGGGAAAAAATACAGAAAAAAGAGACAGTCAGAGGATAAAGAGAGAGACAGAGAGAGTCGCTGGGATTTGAAATAGATGGCAAGCGAATCCTTGGAGCTTTTGGCCCAAAGTGCATGTGGGATTTGAACTTTGATGCAGTTGGCTGTGATGCACTGATTGCCGGCTTTATTGAGTTGCGGTCACCGGCGCGGAGTGAGAAACCGGGCCAAAAGAGAGAACATAGTAGAGAAAGTGACAGAGAGAAAGGGGGGAGGGGAAGGATAGATATCTCCAGAGAGAACAGCGAATTGAAGCTGACTAAAGCCAAAACGAAATGAGTCCCCAGAGTGCACGTAACCGAAATAAAAATTGCCAAAAGTAAAAAACTTAAAGCGCTTACATTACAATTGGTTAACCAAGTGCAATTTAACACTAAATTGGCTAATTAAAAATGCTTTTATAATGTGTCAATAAAAGTGTTTAAATAATTTATATATTTTCGAATTTAAACAAACATTTTCTAGTAGAGAAATTAAGGCCTTTAAATGTAATTCTGCAAAGAGATATAACATTTTCAAAATTATTAAATCTTTAAGCTTGAAAGCCAAGCCCTGTGGTATATTTTTTGTTAAGCCCTTAACTTAATGCCACAATATGGCCCCCCAAACCCACAAAAAAACTCAATGCCGCAACTCATTCTTGGCCACATTACGCATACGCCGCGTGGGCTGTCGTTAAACATTACTACGTCCCAGCATTACGGCGCACTTTTTAACTGCTGATACCGGGCAAAAACTCAACTTAATTATATTTAATGAAAATAAAAAAAATTACAAAAACAAGGAGAGAGAGCTTTAGCGGGTCCGAGGTGCCCTTTGAGCCAAAAGAATCAATATTTGCGACCATAAATACTGGCAGTAGGAGCAGCAACTGGCAGTAACTGCTGCTGCTGCTGCAACTGCAACTGCTGCTGCTGCAACTGCAACTGCGGTTTACGAGCCATGATCCGCCATGCGGTTCGTTTACGGCTGCTACGAAAACTGTTTGCCGCTACGGTTTCGAATTCGATTCGTTGGACTCTGTCACTTTTCTTTGACGGATATCGGGCTGCCGTGTTTTTGAGGCGTGTTAGCGGAGATCTTGTTTTACAGGAAACATGGATTTTCCATTCCATTTCAAAAAAAATGCCAAAGGGAAACATGGTTATTAATAGAGGCACCGCAAAAATTAAATGATTATTCGAATTTTTATGACTTTCCGTAGAGAGCTTTTCAAGTATTTTTTTCATATTTTAATAGTTAAATTTTGAGAGAGGGAAATAAAAATGAAATACTTGTTTCTTTCAGTATTTCGCTGGCAATCAATTAAAAGAGATATATTTAAATATGAAAATAAAAAAAAATAATCAAGGCAGGCGAGCCATGAAAATGCAGCCACCGTTGGCAATTTCCCAGCCATTTCTTTTTCCGCCCCTTTTCCCTTTTCTCCCTCGTGTGTGTGTGTGTGTGTGTTTCACTTGGGCTTCCCTTTTTGCCGCTGGTTGGCCAAGTGGCGTATACGCATTATTGTTGCCATATTTCTGCTGGCCAGGATACACCCCCCCGATCCCCGCTCATACCTGGCGCGGCTGAACGTGTGCGGCGGAATGACAAAAATTGTCCCCCAATGGCAGTTGTTGTTGCAGTTTGCAGGTTGCAAGTTGCTCATGTTACTGTTGTTTTTGTTGTTGTTGTTGTTGTTGCTGCTGTTGTGTAAAGGAGAGGTTTTTTGTGCAACTATTATTGTTGCCACTGCTGCAGTTAACTGCTGCTGCTGTTGCTGTTGCTGCTGCTGCTCCTGTCGCTACTGCTGCTGCTCCTGCTGCTGCTTCTGCCCCTGCTGCTGCTTCTTCTGCCCCTGTTGCTACTGTTGTTCTTGCTGCGGTTGCTGCTGTGCCTTTGTCGCCATTCTTTGCCTCAGCTTTTGTTGCTGTCGCTGGCGTTGTTGCTCCTGTTGCTCCTGTGGCTGTCGTCCCCAAAGCCCTTGTTTTATGATAATTCTCGTGTTATTATGCACAACTTTATTATATTCTCGCCCTGTTCATTTAGTTTGCACGTTAATTTAGTTTCCCAGCTAAATATGTGCATATAGTTGTGGCTTAAACTAAGCATTTGATTTATTTATTGCAATAATATTTTTAATGGTATTCATAAAGTATTTAAAGGAAGTCTAAAAATTAAATTAAAAATAAAATTATTAGTTTTTATTATCATATATTTTAAGGATCAAAAGTAAAGCATAATATTCAAAGCCGCATCATATCCTTAAAATATATTTTATTTAATTTGTTACTGTTTTTAATTAATTAAAAATAATGTATATTTTAAATGAGGAACTTGAGCCTTTAAACCATCCATTAAGCATCTTTTTAATTAGCATTTTATTGAATTTTATTGAAAGTTACCGCCGTAGTAACTGTTGCTGCCGAAGTGATTAAACAATTTCATTAACTTTTCTATCTGTAAAACCCCTCGCAAAGTCAAATATTATTAAAATTTATGAGAGAGCGGCCGCAGACTTTCCTTTCCCCCTCCCCCTTTTTCGGGGGAAAGTTTTCCCTCAACGGGAAAGGGGAAAATGTGAGCCCTTGAGACGAACTGCTGCTTGCCTTAATGGTGCAAAAAAAAGTTCAAATAGCAAAAACAACAACAACACCGGCAGTTTCCCTACAAAAGGCATTTGTCAGCTCCTCGAGCAGGAGAGGGAGAGGGAAAAGCAGGGTTAGAGGGAGACAGGACCTGTGCCAGAGAGCGAGCGAGACGGCTGGCAGGTTAGTGAGGTGAGAAAAGCGGAGTAAGAAGCTGAAACAGAAGAGGCAGCTGCCAGGCCAAAGTGCACTTTGAACCTAAAAGCATAAGCCTTGAAGGACGAAGTAAAGAAAAAAAAAATAGGAACCAATTCTCCAACTATGCAGGTGGTTTTTTTTTATGTATTCCTTCTGCTCCTGGCCTAGTCTCTCACTTGCCTCTCCTCTTCCTCTCCTATTTTTTTCTTCAACAAAGGGAAATTGTTAAATTAAGTGCTTGCCCCGAACTGTGGGCGTGCCTAAAAAGTTGCAAGTGCAAGGAAAGAGAGAGAGAGGGAGAGCAAGAGAGAAAACCCATAAAAAACACAAGACCCTGGGAAGCTGGGGGAAATTCTCAACTATGTAGTATCAATGCCATAAATACCCTCTTCAAATGATTGAAAACTTGAAGAGAAAGAAGAACTCTTCTTTCATTTTGCAATAACTGCACGGGAAGAGTTTTTTTATAGCTTTGGATTGGATATTGCTTTTAAGGGGAAATAGGATAAATTATTATTTATTACTAATATAATATAGTACTATAACTATTTTTATTAAAATAAAATTACTTTATTTAAAATTAAATTAAATTATATTTATTACATTATATTTATTAAATTAGATTCTTTTTAATTCCTTCATGTCGTTGATGCTTTAATAGAATTATGAGCCTTGGAGGGTATCTAAGTGAAAACGAAAAATACAAAGAGTGAAAGTTTTCCATTTTTCACACACACACACATACCCACACCCACACTCACACACACTAATACACAGACTAATTGCAGCAGCAGCGACGTTGACTTTATTCCATTGCCTACTTTTAAGCGACGCTGACTTTGGCTTTTGTAATCAACGCATGCCAGCAATGTGACCTCTGACCCCGCTCATCCCTCTCCACCAGCTTCCCCCCTTTCTCTCTGTAGCTCCCCCTCTGTTCCTCTCCTGCACTTGGTAGTGTTTTCATTTTCCGCTGCAAGCATCCCCCGCATCCGTGTGGAAAATTAAATTCACTTGACTATCTGACTGACGGCGGGTGTTTTAGTGCTTCAGGTCCTTGGGTTCAGTTTCAGTTTCAGTTTTTAGAATTTTTTGGCTTAGTTTATTTCATTCTCAGTGCAAATATTCCTTGCCCGCAGCTCTTGTGTGTTTTATGTGTACGAACGGGAAATATTCTGCATTGTTTAATTAAAAGCCGTGTAGCTGAGTATTACTTTCAGCATTCGGTTGGCTTCTGTGATTAATAATGTGTGCGTGTTTTTTACTAGATTTATGTTACCATGTTTATTTTCACCTATTTAAGATATTTGCTTGATATTTCCTTGGGCAATTTTTAGTGATCGATTCACCGAATGCTGTCAATTTTATTCAGTCTCGCTTCCTGCCTGCTCCTGCTCCTGCTGCTCCTGTTCTACTTTCCCACCGCTCTCTCTCTCCCATTTAATCCACCGTCTCTTCCTGCCTTTTTTCCATTCATTCAATTTTTTTTCCACTTTTTTTCTCGTCTGCCACTTAATTTCCGCCAAAGTTGGTAATTTGCTCGTTTCTGCCTCTGAAAGAATGGGGATTAAGGATTTGACGTGGGGCTAACAAAAGTGGGGGGCGGTGGGCTGGTTGTCTATAACAAAGTATTTGCCGTTTATAGGAAGCGATTGGTAAAGGCAAAAAAAAAGCAAAAAAAAAAGCAAGGAGCAGCGGAAAAAGCTGAAGCTCAGAGGCTGACTTAGAGGAGAGAGTGGGTGTGAGTTGGTTGCAAGGGAAAAGGTGGTCACTAAGGAGAAAGAGGCTCATCCTCTAGGGATAAATATCGATATTAAAATTTTTCCAAGAATATTAAAGGAGGAATATTGTCTATAATTGGAAATAAATATTTAAATGGAATGAAATAAATGATAAGAAAACGTGTAAAGCTGTTAAAATAAAGCCTAAAATATCGAAAGTTAGTATGGTTATCGATACAATAATCTGATGTTGCATTAAACATTTTTATATGATTATAATAATATATAATTACATATATTCTTTGAAGAAAAATAAAATAAATGTAGATATATAAATACTGATTTGATATAAGAAGTGAAAATCAATATACGAATCAATATTGTAGCCTAGCTATATACTCGATATTTTATTTAATATATCGGACCCAAATAATCGATAGCAAAAACAGATTAAATAAATATTTTCAATGATTTTTCAATACCATCGATATGTTTAAGTTAAATGATACTTTTTGAATATACAAATATTCGATATATATTCTTAATATTAATTTTTAATAAGCTGAATTCTCTATGTAGAATATCGATATACATAGATAATACTATACCATGTACTTCCAAATATATTCCAAAAAACTTAGTTATATACTCAAAAGAAAAAAACTCAAAAGTAGCTTAAACATAGCATATAAAATCGATAATGCCTGAAACTTTTAAACGATATTTCAATATTGATTAAAATACATAAAATATGTATCGATATATATCGATTAAGTGCCATCTGTGATATCCGCTGCAGACTCTGCTGACGTCGCCAAATTGAATTGTAATCTTTGTGCCAGCGCGGCTGTATGTGAAGGTGTGTAAAGCGGAAACGGAAGTTTGTTGGAATGCAGTTCGCACAGTTCCTCTTCCACTTCCACTTCCACTTCCGCTTCCTCCTTCACATCCACTTCCACTTCCTCATCCACTGCCTCTCGTACAGCCGCCACGCCCAACGTTCCAAGGAACGTGGCCCATTATGAGGCCAAAGCCAAAAATGCCAGCCAAGCGCACAAAATCACTTCCGATGAGATTTCAATTTAGCGATTACTTAATTGACACTCAACGTAATGGAACTTTGCCAAAACCCAGAAAGGAAAAAAAATAAAATAAAATAAAGGAGAAAAAAAAATAAGAGGAGGTGGAGGCGTGGCAGGTGTTTGCCATCTTCAAGTTGCTAACTTTGTGCTTTTTCCTTTGCAATTTTCTATTAATTAAATTTCATCGTAATTGAAATTAGTTTTGCACTCGCAAAGCCGTTTTGTTCTCACTCATAATAGCAGCTCCAGCCGAGGAGCTGAATCCTTGTTGACTTGGACTTGGCCAAAAGTCATTCTTATTGTGAAATCAAGTCCTTGAAACGGCAAGGCGGATTTTATCTTTTGATTTTAAAAGCAAACAAAGGCGGTAGTTGTCCATTTAAGGTAGTAAATAATTTAATTATTAAAGTTGCTACGCAAATGAGAACAATATATCTTCTGATAGCAAAAATTTATAGCAAGAAATGATTAATTAAAATATTTAGAAGGTGTTTAAATATTTTTCTATAAGGATTAATGATAAATTAATTAAAATCCTTAGACTGGAGATTTTAAATTAAATTTTGAAAGCCTTTTAAACGTCTTTATATATTTATTTTAAATGCTTCCTTGGCTAATGTTTTTTAAACCCTTCTGATATAATAAAAAATGTCTTTAATTATTTTCTATATAGAAATAAATAATAAATCAATCAAAGTTTTAAGAGTACCGATAGAAAATGTAATTTTTTAATGCCTTGAAAACTTGTAAGTAAAATTTTTTAAATGCTAACTTGGCTTAAAAAGTTCTGTAGAATAAATTAAAGCCTTAGAAAACCTTTACCTGATTTTTAAGTGAGGCTCTGAACCCACTTTCGTAGGGTTTCCTTTCCTTTGCTAAATCGACTGAAAATTAAATAAAAAAAAAGAGTTGTGTGTGTGTTTGTGTGTGTTTAACCGAATAATAAAAACAATAATGTAGCGCAAATTGTGCGCGAATGAATAAAACAAAACGGAAGTGGGGCCATAAAAACTGCGTTTAAACTCGCCAAACTCACGCACACCGCACTGACGGAGGTGGAGTCTGAGGTAGTGGAGGAGGAGGAAAGGAGACAGCCAACGAGATGGCAGACAGAGACAGCTAGATACATTGGCTAAATATGCAGCGTCCCAGTTCAGGATGTATAACATTTTATGGGGGACAACGGAAAACTCAGCGGTTTCCTTCCGGCACACTTTTTCCACCAACTTTGTTTTCGGCCATCAGATTCCGTTGCCGCACTTTTGACCTCTTTGTTGTTGTTTCTGCTTGTTGTTGGTGATGGTGTTGTTGTAGTTGTTGGTGATGGTGTTGTTGTTGTTGCTTTCGTTATTGTTATAGTTGTTGCAGCTGGCAGTTGAGATGGCAATGTGACACGATAGGGGAAAATGAAAATAAAAAACATTTTAGCCACACAATTAGTTTGGCAACAAAAAAAAAGAAAATAGGATAATGTGTGTGCAAAGATATTTCGTTGTTAAATTTGTTTATTTTTCTTTTACCTTATTCAAGATTTTAACAACATGAGTATTTATTAAAAATAAGATATAACAGTTAATGGATTTCTTTAATAGAAAAATAATTAAAAGAGTTTTTTATATAAATTATATGTGAAAACTAACTAAATATATTAGGAAAATATTCGTTAGTCTGTTAGTAAGCTTACAAATAGTTAAATCATTTATCATTTAATCATATTGAATTAGTTCATATCTCGATTTTAAGCTAAACCGATTTCCTTTATAGCTTTGCCAGTTTTAAAAGTTAAAATCCTATTTCTGTTACCCTTTGAATCGCTGACGAATAGGCCTAATTTCGATGACTCTTTGGCCCGAGGCTCACCTGATGTTTGCCTTTAATTGACATGGAGAACCCCTTTTACCCTTGCCCTGTATATGTGTAGATATATACAAGTTGTAGATATATGTATAGTTCGGCCGACGGGTGATTGACGAGCACTCGACTTGTTGCTGACAAAGTTGGTTCCATTCCATGGCTTGAGGACACTCTGTACTCGGGACTCGAATCACAAACGGATATCCGAGACGGTCAACTCGGGCATAGGGAAACTGTGTGTGTGTGTGGGCGTTGAGGTACAGCACTTGGAGAAAAATTATAATAATAAAAATAACAATAACACTAATAAATAAAGTAAAAAAAATATTTAAACTAATAGATCTTATAAATATTATGAAAAGCTTAGAATTGTTTAGGAAAAGATCACCTAAGACTTTGTTCTAGGGATGATAGAACATATTAATATATCGATACTGTATTGATAATTAACTCATCGATATTTAAAGATTGCAAATCGTGCTGTTAAAGGATCGATTTGTATATCTATCTAAATTATTTCTAATTTTTTGGGTACATATTCGAAAAAAGAGATCAAATTAAATCAAATAACTGTAAAAAAATGGGAAAAATTAACTTAAATAAATTCCATATTTCCATATTTTTGGATAAAACCAATCTAATTAAAAAGAGAAACATTAATTAAATATTTAATAATCGATAAAATCGATAATTTTATTTAAAAAGCATTATTTATATTTTTTAATTTCCCATCTAGATCTCTTTTGTAATCTTGTAAATAACATTAAATTAAAGATGTTATAGATTTTCTCAGTGAATTGGAACAACTTAAATGGTGTGCCAAGAGCAATCGATAGAGACAGAGGGAAACAAACCGATAACTGAGACTCCCATCGACTTTAAGTCTCGACTGGCTGATAGGGGCTAAAATGGTAAACACGTCGACACGACAAATTGATGAAATTGTCAATTTATTCGCACGTCGTTTGTTCATTTTTTCTTGTCCTTTATTTTTTCTGCTTTCGATCGAAGGAGAGACATCAATGGAAAGGAGCTAGGGATAGCGGGACAGCAGGATAGAGATAGCGATAGAGAGAGAGATATATACTGGGCAATAACAATAACAATAACACAGCGTTTACCACTCGAGAGTCCTGGCAGCCAATTTAGACGTAATGGCAACAAATGTCACTGGGGGTAAAAGCGGAAACGGAAGGCGGAAAGTGGCCAAGTGGAGAGTACAGAGTGTGGAGAGTGGCTAGCGGAAAGCGGAAAGCCTGGCAAGTTTTTTCCAGTTGTTTTTCACCACTTTTCAAACGGTTCAATTCACTCTCGCCTTTTGATTTCGCTCCAACGACTCTCACACAGAAAATAGCTACAGAAAAAAAGTAGCAAGCAAAAAAAAAAAAAAACAAGGAAAATAATAATGAAAGACACTCACTATGTTCTCTCGAGTTTTACTCCTTGATTTTAAGGGGCAAGAGAATCGACGGAAATCGTAGGCGACAGGATACAAGGACACAAACGGTTGACATGAAAGCGAACTTTAACTGGTTGAAAAAAGTTTTTAACCCATTTATAAAAGAAGGCGATTAAATACTCTTTCAAATTTATATATTTAAATAATATTTAACAATTAATAATTTATCAATTAAGTTTCTAATTTTAAAGTATTTTTCCTTGTGAAAATCATACAAAAACAAGCTTCTTTTAGTTGAATTTAATTTCTCTGATAAAGTTCCTTATAATTTGCATTAGAAATTACTGAATTCACAAGTAAATAAAAATTCATTTTTGTGGCTAATGTTTTATGCAAGTTAATAAACAATATTTACCTCCAGTTTGGGTTTCTTTTTTTCTGGCAAAAGAACAGAAATCTGTTTGTCAAAATTCCTGCAAAGGAATGTCTGATACAACATCTGCAGAAAAGGAAAAAAGAAAAGCGTGGAGGAAAATTCCCCGAATTAGCAGGCAAACGAAAAAAGTTGAAAAATGTTTAAGCCTCGCGGGACAGCCTCGAGTGGAAGACTGGGAAATTATTATCAAGGAGCACAGAGATACGGAGAGAGAGAGGGATCCTTGGAGGAGGCGAAAACAATTTTCGAGCCTGTTAAAGCGATTTGTTATTGTTGCTGCCACTTGGTGTGCCACGGTGCGTATGAATAATGACAACTGCCAGTCGAAATGGCCAGCAGATGATGATGACGAAGGGGGACACACTGGCGGGGGGCTACTGCCTGACAGGACACAGCAGAGGCTGAGGGATAAGGGGGACTAGAATGGGGGGAGGGGAGATACCTGGCTGGGAACCTAAGCCCAAGCCTGAAATGCGTGAAGGAAAAGTGTTTACAGTTTTCGGCTCGTGTCCTTTTGTGGGAAATTCAGTTTCGGTTCTTGCCACCATTTGTGTTCGCCATTGCCAAGTGTACCCTGTAAATAAACAGAGGGGTATATGGGTTTTGTAGAGCTTTAAATTCAATATAATATAATACGAATTTTGTTTAAAATAAATTATGATTTTACTTAACTCTTAGAAATAGGTTTAAATAATTTGTAGTCCCTTGTTGGTCCTAGAAACAATTTTTTCGACTTTCGTATATATTTTAGCGGCTATTAAAAGAGTACAAAAATGTGTATGTTAATATAAAAGCTGTAAAAAAGCTCCTATTATCAAAATTATTATGTTTTTAAATACAGAAAAAATCGATATCATAACCTTTCGATATTTCACTATCCGATAAATCCATAATCTTTTGGTATTCGAAAAAGGAGAAAAAGTAATTAAATAATTTGCGATATTTTCAACACGAAATAAAGTGTCCTATTTTAATCACAAAAATTGTTCTTAATTTGCAGTTAAAAACTTGCTTCCAAAAGAAGCTTTAATGTTTTGTTTTATTTAATATATTTTATTTCATAAAAGTCTTATATTATATATTTATAAATTATTTTTATATTTTTTATATTTAAACATAAAATTTCCTAGGGTATCCCTTGAGTCCTTGCTGTCTTCCCAGCTGCCTGGCCTGTCACTTAGCTTCCTTTCTTTTTTTTTTGGGTTCTTTTGTAAGCCGCTCGAGCGAGGACTCTTTCTGGCATTGGCCATGTGGCAGCCAGGACCTGGATCCGCTTCACTCTCCTCTCTCTCACTCCAGCCTGCAGCCTCCAGCCTCGCACTCGCCACCCACATTTTCCACCCACTTTCCCGGCCCATTGTGCGTCCCTTTTGTGCCGCCTTGTGTTGATTGCATGTGATGATGGCGTTGATGCTACCATGCAATGTCACGCTCATGTCAACTGTCGGATTGTTATTGCACACACCAACACAGAGACAGAGACAGAAAGAGATAGAAAAAGAAAGAGAGGGAGAGAGAGAGAAATATAGAGAGAGATAGAGAAAAGAGCAGGAGAAGAGCCACCTTGAAATGTTTTGTTATTAATTTTTAATCCCACTTCTTCACAAAACAAATACAAAAGCAAACACAAAATTAAATCTCGAAAAGCAAAACGGTGAAAATCCCAATTTATATCGATCCAGATACACAAATGAAATTCTGAGAAAATAAAAGCACAAAATAACAAGGATATAAAAAATCACAAAAATAAAAGGAAAACTAAACAAATAAAAGTCGAACGAACCCCAGAACAAAGTTCGATTTAGACAAACCATTCAACATCTCTCTTTCCCCGTGCCCCAAAAACATGCTAAAACATTCGTATCCTATCTCCAGAACCCTCTCTTTCCCCTCATCTCGAACTCTTTTTGGCCAACAACAGCAGCAGCAGGAGCAAAGTGGAAGCTTTTATAGCTGACAGTTGGCCAGTTTGAAGTCTGTGCAGTAAATTTTAGCAAAAAAAAAGATAAACAAAAAATAGAGAACGCGACACTGCAATATGAGTAACGGTTACAAAATGGTAAACGCTGGGCTTTCCTTCTTTCCTTTTTTCAAAATTTATTGGGCAGCATTTTTTTTGGGAGACATTTTATGTACGCCCACCGTTTGTGTCCACTTTTCTGTCTACAAGTGTTTGCCCAAAAATACAAAATAAAAATTATAGGAACCACATAAACTGCAAGCCGAACTAAAGGTTATCAAAAACATCATAATTTTATTTTAAATTATTTTCAAAAGAAAAAAATTTTTAAATATTTTAAAATCAAATTTTAGTTAATTCTTTAAGTAAATATTTTTGGGCAGGATATGTAGAGGAACCTTTGATAATTATAAAGGGTTTACCTGCTCAAAATATTTATGTAAAGAAATGGCTTATATTTGATTTGGGTTTTTATCAATTTATCTGAAAATTAAAATAAATCTTATCTCATTTGAAGATTAAAATGAAAATTCAGATAAATTGATGAGAAATACTTAAATAGAAATATTTTAAGATCGAGCTGTAATAATTTATATTTAATAATAATGTTAGATTAAAGAATATATGTCTTTAATTATTAATTGTTTTAATTATTACTAAGCCTATTTAATTATTAATTTTAATAATTTTATATTCAAGATTATGCGTCTTTAATTATTAATTTTAATTATTAATTATTATATCATTATTATTATTGATATTTAATTATAAATTTTAATTAATTTTAGATTGAAGAATATATGTCTTTAATTATGCACACTTTTTTTATATGTTGTCTGTATTTAAAAATATTTTAAGTTCTTAATTATAGTAATAATTTTAGGCAATATATTTAGAGAAACTTGTGGTGAACTTAATTAACTTCCTATTACGTTTGTATTTTTATTTCATACAGAAATATTTAATAAAAGCTTGAGGACAAAACATAACCAATTTATTTTAAAATGCCCAATTATTCGGCATAGAAATTTCAAATTAAGGAATGAGGAACCCCACTCATTTATTTACCTTATTTTTTATTGATGACCTTTTTGTGTGGCATGTTTTCCACTGTATTTACACTAGTTGTATCAATTTTTATTTAGTGTTTCTGTGGCTGGAACGGCTGCTGTTAGTGTCGCATTTGAAATGTCAAAATTTTTATGACCCGCAGCAGGAGCAGGAGCAGCAGCAGGAGCAATAACACCAATAATACCAACGGAGCGAAACCCACAACGATTGACATTATTGACAGGACCAAACAGTTTTGTGCTTTTTTGTGTGTGTGTGTTCATCAACAGGACATGCCCCTCAGTCCGCTCTGTTTGCCAAGCTTGCTCCTTTGACAGTAAATTTTCAAATTGAATTTATGGTTTTTGGGGTTTTTGCCAGTGGCTCAAAGTCCTTTGCCCTTTTTCCAGTGGCTTTATGTATTTATGTTTATTTCAGTTTTATGCCATGCACTAACGCCTCCCCTCCCCTCGCTCTCTCTCTCTCTGTGGCTTTTCCCCGGTTTTCGGTTCTGGGTCCTCAGTCCTCAGTCTCGTTTTTATTTTTTTTATTTTATGAATCGCACGTGGTTCATTGAACCAACTTGATTAGGAAACTTTTCGGGTTTTCCATTTTCTGGGGGATTTGAGATTTGATGGCTGTGGCGAGTAAATTGGAACAGGTGAATATAGTAGTGGGTCTGCGAAAATTCCCAGGCTCTCTCTCTGAGCCTTGGCTGGTTGCCTAAATAAGCCATTTGTCAGGCTTACTACCACCGCCCCCTCTGCAGCTCCTCCGCCCACTCCACCCCCCCTGTTAATTACACAACTCCAACGGCAGCACATAAACTCACTCACAAAGGGGCTGGGGGAAAGGCTCTCGAAAAATGAAAAACAAAACGAAATCGCAGCCTTTAACACAGCAAACATTCATTTCAATTGCCCCGAGTGGCCAAAAACGAATCCTGGCATCCCCCTTTGAACCCTTCTGACCCCCCTCAGAGCCCC
>VNJR01012634.1:0-11235 GCA_008042585.1 Drosophila punjabiensis | reverse complement strand
AAAAAATAGCTAAAACAAGCAGTCAAAAAAAACAACTGAAATTAGCTATTATTCGGATTTTTGGAAGCGCACGGGAAATCGCAAAAATTTTTTTTTTTTTCGCAGAAAAAAAAATTTAAAAAAGCCGCAAAAAAAAAGCTAAAAACAAGCCAGAAATAGTCACTGGAGTTTTTTGGGGGACAACTGACATAACCACGAAAATAGCTTAATCTTCTTGCCTTAATTTTAGTTTATATTTATTTTATGTTATTTTATTTAAAAAATAAATAAATAAAAATAAACAAAAATAAACAAAAAGCTCGAAAATAGCTAATGCGTGTGGCTGCAATGGTTTTTCAACAATTTAAAAAATTATTCGGCTAACAAAAAAAATATTTTTGTCAAAAACAAAAAAATATTTTTGTTAACGTAATTAATCTTATTTAAATTGTTAGTGAAGGGTATCTTCTAGTCGACAGGGTATTGTTGGTAATGTATGGTGCAGGTGTTCGTATGAGCAAAGAGGAGAGAAGAAAAATTGCAATGTACGGATGTATGTATGTGGGCCCTTAGGCAGTCGCTCGGAAATGTATGTATGTTTTTGAAGCTGGAGTTTGCCGTTCAGCGCAGAATAGCGCAAGGCTAGCCAATATGTATGTAAGTTTGTAAATATGTTTAGCTTGGCACAGAATAGCGCGAAGCTTGCCCCGATATATGTATGTGTGTGTGGAGAGTGAAAAATGATATATATTTTGCAGTTTTAATTGATTTTTATGTTTATTTATTAATAAAGAATTTTACTCAAGTTTATTTTATTGTGTCTTAGGTAGGTTTTAGGGTAGGTTTCGTTAGTTAGGTTAGTATTTGTTAGTATGTTAGGCATAAAATAGTTAAGCTGTAGGTTAATAAAACTTATATTAATATAATAATTTTAGTTAAATACAAACCTTTTTCTTTTTTCTTTTAAAATTCACTTTCACTTCGTCACGATGACGTCGCAGAACTATCGGTGCAGCCTTTCGCTGCAATTTGGTGTGACCAGCTTATGTTTTCACACACCTTACTAATATACATTTTTATTTTTAGAATTAAGAATGAGATTTTAAATTGATTGCAATGTATTTGTTTTAAATAGTTATACGTTTTCTATTATTTTAAATTTAAACTGAACCGGGGAAAAATATTCTTACATTAAATTTGTTTAAATAAATTTTACTCAAATTAAATAGACACAAAATTTACTTTATATCTTTGCCGATTACGTTCAAAGAATTTTACATAGTTTAAAAAGCAAATCTTAAGATACATGTGAAGAATTAAACTGTATTATCAGCGCGTGTCGCATTAAAAAAATAAATTCCTAAAGGGAAATATCGCCCTGGGCAAAAGGCACTGAATTCTTTCTTTACCGGAGCAGCGGTCGATTCAGGTACCTGAATCGCTCGCTTGCCACCTTAATAAACCGAGCATCATACAAAAAGCCATCTCCGTTCAAAGCTGTTTTCTATCCTGAATCGTTCAGCGCATGAAGCAAAGTCCGACTGGGAATTGTTGATAGTGAGAAGGGAAAGACAGAAAAAAACCGATGTTTTTTTTTTTGTCACTTTATTGTTGAGAGAGGGAGAGTGCGAGCGAGAGGGACTACCTAAACGCCGCTCTTTGTTGATGAAAGACTGATTAATTTTGAACTTTTTGTCATCATCTTTTCATCAACAAAATTCATCACAAATTCATTCACAAATCACTTCTTCACAACGCAGTGAAGGAGTCATCTCCGACCCTATAAAGTATATATATTCTTGATCAGCATCAACAGCCGAGTCGATCTAGCCATGTCAGTCTGTCCGATTATACGCGAACTAGTCCCTCAGTTTTGAAGCTATCTGAATAAAACTTTGCAGATAGTCTTCTATATACTCTCACTCGTACATATGTCGGAACGGGCCAGATCGGACGACTATATCATATAGCTGCCATACAAACAATCCGTAAATTTGTAGAAAAAAATTATAGCTTCACTGTTTTTTAACATATATTCATCAACTCTCGGTTATAAGCTTTTTATATTGTTTCAGATTTTTGGATTTAATTTTATAAAAATCGGACAACTATATCATATAGCTGCCATAGGAAAGGTCGGGAAATTTTTAGAAAAAAAGTTATAGCTTTGTCATTTGAAAACATAATTTCTTCTACTTTTAGATACAAGTATTTTATGTTTTTCCAGAACTTTGTTGTTAATTTCATAAGAATCAGGCGACTATATCATATAGCTGCCATACAAACGACCGGTAAATGTGGAGAAAAATATATTTTACTTTACATGTTAAATGTAAAAAAAATTTAACAAAAATGTAAAATTGTAAAAATTGTATGATAGATTTTAAATCATACAATTGGAATCTGCAAGGGTATACCAACTTCGGCGTTCCGAAGTTAGCTTCCTTTCTTGTTAGGCTTAATTCAAGAATGCTTAGGATTATTTTGTAACTTTTATCCGAAATGGGATTAATTCAAGAATGTTTAGGTTTATTTTGTAATTAAATCCTGGAACGGGATTGATTCAAGAATTTTTAGGCTTATTTCGTCATTTTAATATTAATATTTTTCTTGATTTTTTCAGGATTTTTCTGTGTACGTGCTGCATCTTAAACGGAAAGATTGCAGACTGTTAGTAGGGATTCTCACAGGTCAATGTCTCACCGCGACGCATGCCGTCAAGCTGGGCATCACCGAAAAAGCCAACTGCCGGAAGTGCGATGAATCTGGGGCAATCGAAACCCTGGAGCATCTCATTTGCAAATGTCCGGCTCTTACAAGGTCAAGATTAGACACTGTAACGATTCAAAGGCTGATGTTGCAAGTCAGGTTGGCGCACTCGTTTTGACCCGGCTGGGGCTCGTCGGCAAAAGGGTGGTATTCCTGCTCCCCTGGGCTTTGCCTTAAAGTGAAGTCATAAAGTTCTAAATTTGCGTGCTACGACGATAGAAATCAATAAAAACCAAACAAAACACATACACTGAGAGAAACTGGTGGGCACACTGGTAAACTAATTAGCTCGCTTTAAATGACTTTTAAGCGGCTTAGCCCTCCCTTCCATGGTTATCCTATTCCTTAATTATAGTATTTAATGACCCCTTTAGTTGACCTGACTAAGACATCCCCAGGGAGTTCATGCTAGCTGAAGGCAAAAATTAGACGCTGATTGGCACATTATAAAATATAGTTTCCTAAAATTAAAAATATGCATTTATAACGAAATTAAAACATAAAAGGTGGCATGACATTTAAACTTGTATGGAATAAACTTGGATGGAATAAATAATTAAAATATTCTTGGCTTTCATGCGATTGAACATTACAAATAAATTAAACTTAAATTTCTCGCGGTGTGTAGTATAAAGATCGGACGGGACGTAAAGAAAACCGCTGAGAATTTCGACGGATATGGCACTTAAAATTTGGATTTCATTAATCTCTTCATAATTTCATTTACTTTTCGTTCGTAAACCGGAAATGCAAACTCTCGGTCAAGACGCTTTTAAATAAGCCTTTTAGGCGGCAGCTTTTAACATTGCTTGAATACTAACATCTTTTCACTCACTCCGTTTTCATCCCGCGAAGAAAGCGCTTTCCGGCGTAGACGATGTGATGAGGATGGCTGTGGAATATAAAAGAGAAAATATGCCTATTTCCTTGCCGAAAATCTGCCCTTCGCTTTAGCTTTAATTTCTCATCCGAATAAAATAGAAATATCTCTCCGATTCCCTGTTCCTCCGTCTAATCTCTTGTTTCCCTTGCACTAGCCATTTAAAATTATTGACAAATTACACTTTGAAGCAAACATATTAAAACGATAGAATAAATAAATATTTAAAAAAAACCCACTAAAAACTAAATTAGATGACGCTTCGCCTATCGCGGCATCGGCGGCACTTTGCTCCAAGGAAAAATAATCTGGCTTTCACGCTCTCGGCAGCATTTCCATCCGCCGACATAAATGTTCAAAAATTGGGAAAAATCAGGGCCTTATATATCGAGATGAGGACGCAACAAAATTATTAGTCACTCATATTAGTGGCACACAAAACTCCAAACCCCACAAATAAAACAAAATATTAAAAGCGGCTGCGCAACTGCCGAAATATCAGCGCATCTATGTGGCAAGGGGGGTGAAGTTCTCCGCTTCTCCTTTTCCGCTGCTGACGCTGTACTCCCGCGCTTGGAGATAACTGCTTGGTTCCGTTTGTTGCTTCGCTTTTTCCTTCTCCCTTTCCTCCTCCGGCAGACGCTGGTTGCCCGCGCTAGGAAAGAACTGCTTAGCTTCACTTTTTTTCCACTATGCTATATCCCCCTCCGCTCACCTCTAGGCGACCTGGCCTGCGCGCTTTGCGCTGGACGATATTGCCGCTGGCCAAGATTAGGGTCGAAAAATTCACAGAACACAGCGACCGTAGCAGGGGTCCACAATAATTTAATAATTTTGATGTTTCTGTATTCTACCAAATATAAGTTTTTGAGACTAATCACAACCGATCGGGAGTAAAGTCAAAGTGGTATTAAAATGCTCGCCTTGGGACAGCTCGGATAGAAGCCAATCGGCACCTTCTGAAGTGGACAACTTCTCGGGCGAAAGTCGGAAACCTGCCCCTGTTAACTTCTCTTAACTTCCTCCTTTCTCAGAAAGCTATCAGGGCCCGCTCGCTAGGTGTCGCTTCACAGTCCCAAAGCCCTTATCCGCAGTTTCCCCTCCGTCACCTAGATGGCGCCACTGAACCTCGTTACCAAGCGTTACAAAATGCCCCCCGCCAAAGATCAGACTTGGGGTAAAACAAACAAGTCTGATCCCAACTAAGCTTGGGTCTGCTACTGCTTAAGGTCCTTTGCATTGTAACGCCCAACTGAGCGTCCTTGGAGGTCCTCCACCTTATAACAGGCGCTGCCGACCTTCTTGCGGATCCTAGCCTTCACATAGGCTGGGCCTAACTTGGAACTATATCCGGCCTGAAAGTTACTTTGTTTGAAATTTCTCCGAAATACTTCCTGGCCAACAGCATATGAGACTTCCCTCGACCTCAAATTGTAGTTCCTTTCATTTTTTTCTCTCTGCTTTCCCATTACTTCAAGAGCCTTGATTCGCACAAACTCTAGAGAATCCGGCTTGAAAAGCCCAATGGATCTGTCTTCCAATAGTTGGAGAGCCCTTAGCAACTTGTAGTTTGCACCAGATGCCACATACTGCTGGCCGAATACCATATAGTATGGCGATGTTCCTAGGCTTGCATGGACAGCCGTTCGCAGGGCACAAGCAATGCTGCTGAGTTCCTCATCCCAATTTTTTTGATCAGCCCTTACATTAGAACGGATTGCGGCCACCACTGAGCGATTGACTCGCTCGGATGCATTTGCCTGTGGTGAATACACGGCAGTGAGAGTATGCGAAATTTTATAATCGCTGAGGAATTTTTGAAAGTGGTCTGATTTGAATTGGGATCCATTGTCCGAGACTAAGGTTTCCGGGAAGCCAAAGGTGTGAAAAAGTTCCTGTTGCAAGTACTTGATTACTAAGTCTGCAGTTAACTTTTTCACTGGTTTCAAAAACACGACCTTGGAGTAGTGATCAAGCACTATAAATATTCCCACATGCCCGCTTCTCGATCGCGGATAAGGTCCTAGAAAGTCCACATACAGTCTCTGGAAAAACCTTTGAGACTCTGGGGCTGCCCCCATTGGCGGTCTTTGCACGCAAGTTGCAGCTTTCGTTGCCTTGCACATATCGCATGCGAGGACGTGTTCTTTAACATCCTTGACTAGACTTGGCCAATAATAAAAACGCCTTACGCGCTCTAGACTTTTATGAATGCCCCCATGCGAAGCTAGAGGACTTTCATGCGCTTCTGCTAACACTTCGGGTATTAACTCTCGCGGAATCCAAAGTTTCCACACATAATTGTCATGGAGCACCTCGCCTGTTGCATGCTCGCATCTCTTGTACAGCCGGCCATCCACAACCTTAAGATCCGGCAGACTATCTTTGTTGGATACAACTTGGTGCGCCATAGCCGCATACTCAGCTGACTTAAAAGCTTCAGCTTCCAAATCGATCCCCGAACTAGTATCTACAGCCGCCAAATCTTCCTCATTGACCCTGGAGAGAGCATCTGGTACCACATTAAGTCGCCCACTTTGGTGCTCGATTTTAAAATTGAATCCTTGTAGCTTCAACGCCCACCGTGCCAATCGGGAACTCAGGTCTGTTTGGGACATAAGCCACTTAAGCGATGCGTGATCTGTGATTACAGTGAACTCATGCCCTTCCACATAGGCTCTAAAGCGGTTTATACAAACTATTGCCGCCAAGCACTCTTGCTCTGTTACCGAATAACTTCTCTGGTTCTTGTTGAGCTTTTTAGATACAAAAGCAATGGGAAACTCGTCACCTTCCAGAGTCTTTTGCACCACAGTGGATGTAAAAAGGCTGGCCAAAATCGGGACTACGCAATACTGGTCCCGCGCACAGCATATTCTTCAAATTCTCGAATGCCTTTCTTCCCTCCGGGGTCATTACAAACTTGCATCTGGGCTTTAACAAATCTGTGAGTGGCGAGGCTACCGAAGCAAAATTGCTAATAAACTTCCTGTACCACCCAACCATCCCGAGAAGTCTCCGAAAAGCTTTCAAAGAATTAGGAATTGGAAAATCGGTCATAGCCGAAATCTTTTCCGGGTCTGTTCGTATGACCCCTTCTCCAACAATGTGTCCCAGATATTTAACTGAACGCATACAGAATTTACTTTTTTCCACGTTTAAGGTCAATCCCGCCAATTTTATGTATTTAGCTACTCTCCTTAAGACATTTATATGCGAATCAAAGCTATCCGAGACTATTAGAAGATCGTCTAAATATACGAATACTTCGTTCCTCAGATCCGCCGGTATCACTTTGTCCATAAGACGAGTCATTGTTTGAGATGCGTTGGTGAGCCCAAACGGCATAACTTTATATTGATACAACGGCTTGCCTG
Organism: Drosophila punjabiensis; assembly: GCA_008042585.1. Taxonomy (NCBI): domain Eukaryota; kingdom Metazoa; phylum Arthropoda; class Insecta; order Diptera; family Drosophilidae; genus Drosophila; species Drosophila punjabiensis. Next base: position 4,230 of record VNJR01012634.1, on the reverse strand, counting down.
GAATGGTGAACGCCGTTTTGTCCCGAGATTCTGGATCCAAAGGTATCTGCCAGTATCTTTAAGATCCAAGCTCGAGATAAACATTGCCCGAGGCAACCTACTCAAAATTCCATCTACCTGAGGCAACGGATACGCATCCTTCTTTGTAAAAGCATTGACTTTTCAGCTGTCTAAGCAAAGCCTTACTTTTCCTGGTTTCTGGACAAGCACTACTGGAGAAGACCATGCACTGTCGGATTCTTCGATGACTCCTAGTCTCAACATTCGGTCTACTTCAGCATATAGGAGTTTTTCAACTGCCGGAGATACAGGGAAGTGCCGCTGCTTTACGGGCTTAGCATCTCCTACATCTAACACATGCGACAACATTGATGTCTTCCCTAAACCAGAAATAGCAAATGACGGGAATTCACCACTATTTTACTCAACTGCTCCTTCTGGCTTGTCGACAACTCATGTGATTCGGAGCTTATTTCGGCAACCTGCATTTCTGGCGGTAAAAGATTGAATTTGGACCAGAAATCGATTCCTAGATACATATCTTGGCTCAACGAAGGAATTATGAAAAATTCCAACTCTTTAACCTCGGACTCATAGGTGACAGGGGTTCTCCAACGCTCAATGACCTCTTGCTGGCCGCCATCTGCAGTGTGAGCAATGGACGTACCCCGTTTGAAAGGGATTCGCTTGCTTATAATCTCCTTGGCCAAATTTCCACCCACTACACTCATGGCTGCCCCTGTATCTAATAAACTGAGAACGTCTCGATTCAGAATCTTTACCTCCGCATAAGGACGCTTATCGTTCTTTTTATACCTAATAGCATTTATAGTTTTAGCTGCTTCCCAAAAGGCTCTCATTCTCTTGGAACTTCTTGAGGCAGCCTTCGGACGGACTGAATCATCAACTGATGACGAAAATGGATTTATTATACCCTTGCTCGGAATTTCCTTACTTCTATTGGGACTTAATACAACAACTATATTATTATGTGCCTTAAAACCTATATCTATGGAATGTCGCCGCGATTTGAGGACTGATGGCGACGAACACGCGTCAGCTGACGAGGCTGTGTGTTCGCCATGGAGTTTTTTTTGTTGGCATTTTTTGCACGATGGCTTGTATATATTTGGAGCACCACAGCCATAGCAAAAAACTTTCCGCTTCCCTCCACAATCCTGGTAGCGACAATTCCAACAAATTAGAGCTAACGCCTTAATATCACCTGCCTCTAATTCGCTCTCGGAAAATTCTTCCGCATCTTCCACTTGCTGATCTTCAACTACTTCGGCAACTTGCTTGCGAACCGTCCCACTGTGTTGAAAATAGTTGCGCTTCCTTTCCTCGTTATATTCCTCACGGCGTCTACACATTTCTCTAAGTTCCGCCACAGAATCTATCTTGAAATTTAGCAGCTGATATCTAATCTCGGGCCTGAGATTTCTTCGCAGAATATCTACCAATCTCTTTTCCGACAGAGGGGCTTCCAAATGATCCATCAGCTGAGCGATGGCTTCGTAAAAACAATCGAAAGATTCCTTATCCCGCTGTTTTCGATCTATTATGGCTTCCTCTATGTCACCCTCTGTCCGAGTGTCCTTGAACTGCTTCCTCAAAGCCTGACAAAGTTGATCCCACCGCATGTTTCGTGAAGCCTTGTGGAACCTCCAGTAGAACTCCCTAGCTTTACCATCAAATAAAATGCTGGCATTGCTACATAATATTGGAAAGTTTACCTCTAAAGTTTGGTGAGTTTTGGTTTCCACTCTGTAAATAAAATGGTCTACAGGGATACTTCCGGGGCTCCCATCAAAGCGCAGCTTCCAGCCATTTATTATCTGAACTACTTTGTCTGGCCTATGGGACAGGTCATGAAAATCTGCTAAATATTGCTCCTGCCCTAACGAAACTGGGGTCGTATTTCGCCCTAACGAACGAGATTGAAACTGCGCTGCAACATTCGACTGAATTAGCTGAGCCATATGACCGGATAACTGTTGCATCATTTCATTTTGCATCGTTTTCACAGCTTCCGTTATCATGGCTCCTACAGCTTCGGTGGAAATCGACGGTTGCGCTAACGTTTCACTTCCGCTTCCGTCTACAGAATTCTTAACTGGAGCACCACCCTTGCTTGCAGAAGTCTGCCTCGAACCCTGCGATCCAGAACTAGCAGGTACAACCTCAAAACAAGCTGTGTTGCAAGACGGACATTTTCCATGCTTCTTTGAGTATGCCGAAAGACAGGATTTGTGATAATCGTTTTTGTTTTGTTTTGTTTGCATCTGGTTTTAAAAATGCCTTCTTGCCCTAACTCTTTGCCGCACAAAGTGCAATTAATCGGAGTAGCTTCAGCTCCCTCCATTGCAGCAAATATTCTGTCGAATCGGTCTCTACTTAAAACAACTTCTCAAAATTCCAATCCTAGCAAACCCTCAGCAAACGACAATAAATAAATATTTATAAAAATAATAAATAAAATAAAAAGATGAAATAAATAAATATATAATAAATATGAATGAATGAATAATGAATAATAAATGAGATATTAACAAAAATCGTAAAGAATATCACAAATTTTGTAAACACAAATTTTGTAAACAAACGCAGCAAAACGAAAACGAATTAAAAACATTTATTTGCCATCAAGCATAGCTTCTTCCCTAGTTCAAACCTAATCATGTGTTTACCAGACAAATGTGAGACGAGTGCAACAGAAAAAAAACAAAGAAGACAAAAAAAAAACAAAAACAATGCATCTGTTAATTAGCTCTGCACTGCTTAAGACAAAGCAAACGCTAATCAGTTTTTTGTCAACTATGTCTTTCTCCTCTGTACCCTCTCCTATTGCGACGGGGCATATTGGTTTGTCCATCAACCGTGGGCAGACGACTTCTTCTTAAAGATATTCACCTGTATTTCCATGCGTTTAATAGACAAATTGTGCCCTGATTATTTTTTTGGATACTGAAAGATTTTCGCTACGACTTGCTGACCGTGGCCAGGGAATAAACTACTGATAGTTTTAATCCCTGTAATTCCTATTCGACCATAAGCCTGAACTACCGACCTCTCAACTGTAGGGTATCGAGTCGCCCGCTACTAATTACTCCTAAGCCGTAGCCGGATGATCGCTGCTGGCAGCTTGATCAACCGTATTTCCTATGCGACTAATTAATAATTGAAGCTGGCTAATGAGATCGATAACCTTTTCGCTGCATATAATGAAGCAACCGTGGCTTGCAGTCAGCCATACAAACGTACCTGCCTCTAAAGCCCACTCCAGTACCTATGCCGCCCGAAGGTAATCGAAGGTGTGACAGGTGTATTGATGTGATTTGTAGACCGCATCTGAATACAGCTCTAACAAAAATATTTGGCCTTTACGTTGGGCGCCAGAAACTTTATGATTCTTAATTTAAAAACATAATAATAAATTATAAATGTAACGATTCAAAGGCTGATGTTGCAAGTCAGGGGGGCGCACTCGTTTTGACCCGGCTGGGGCTCGTCGGCAAACCCAGTCGGACTTGCGAGCATGCTGTCAGTATTCTTTGCATGCTGAATCGCTCAGGGGGTACCCTCTTACCGCTTATGTAAAACTCCCATTCGCTTTTATTAACGCGTGGCCGGGGTAATTCATGATACAACCGTCGCTGCTCAGCTCAGCATAAAAATGACCCTTACCGGTAAGAGGGAAGTTCATGGTGGCACCGTCGCTTCTCGGTTAGCATGCAATTGACTCTTACCGGTAAGACGGAATCGCATGGTGCAACCGTGGCTTTTCGATCAGCATGAAAATCATGCTCTCCAGAGAGCATGCAAATTAGGATCAACCGCGAAATAAAACATTCAGAAATTTTTAAAAATAATTTTTGTTTTTATTATATATTAAAAGAACTTAAGGAGGATATACATATATTATAATAATATATAATGACATTTTTTAGTTTTCCGAAGGCGTCGCTTACCGTTTTTATTTAGTCCCGGAAATTTCTCCCTTTAGTTCCAGAAGCTTCTAAATGAAAATCAAATAAAAACCAGTTATAAATTAGAATGATGTCTTATATATATTTCTTACGTACCAAACAAAGCGTTGTTCATAAATAAAACCTTTTCTAGTCCATTTTTATCGGGGCCTCCTGCAAAATTGTTTTCAATAAAAAAAGGGTTAGAAAACGAAAACACAAGAATAATCTTTTGTGTGTATCCGTGTGTTAACTTGAGACT